>WJFB01000247.1:0-79842 GCA_009870185.1 Pygmarrhopalites habei | reverse complement strand
ACCATTTTTAATTAAAGAAACAATTGAAAGCAACTGCTTTGTGAATGACTTTGAAACGACCTTGTAGCACTGAAAAGACTGAAGCGCCCCCACTCAACTTTGCAGTTCATCAAATTCTTGGCTTTACGATAAACAATGATTATTTAATTGTAGTTAATTTTTATTCACATGAACTGATACATTTATTTAAATAATCATAATGAGCTGTACTGAACTAATAATTATCAAAAACAAAATTAATGTACAGGTGGATACACAGTTTTCTCTATAATACACTCTTTCATTCATGAGCAGTAATTGAAATATATAAATGAGAATCATAATTTCTTACTCTTTAGAGTAAGCTGGAAACTAAAAAATAACATAAATTATAATGTATCGGAATTATTGACTAAGGATATAAACGAAACTAATTAATACCTTATTATAGTATCATGGAGTTGGTTCTATTTTTACGAAGATAATGTGGGTGTGATTCAACGTAACATTTTTCATACGTTTGGACAAGTGAGGATCAATCCTACGTAAATTATATAAATTAATGTTGATGTAAAGAACACGATTAAAAAACACATTAAAACAAGAAATAATAGAGTCGACTCTCAGAATGAGATCTCGAATGTATTAGCCCTGTTGAGAAGTGTCCACATCTTCATTCATAATTGTGATTGCTGCTGTTTTATCAAAAAAGTGATAATAAAATTACCTATACTGCATGTGACGTAAAGACTTTTTAGATCTTTTTGAATTTCAAATTAATTTTTTGTGAAGGCACTGTTGTTAATGTGTTAATCTGTCCGAGGAGGACCAGCAACAAATTTCCCTCTTTCTTCTTCACTCCAAAAAGTAATTAGTAATTCTATTTGAGGTAATTGACAAACAGCTAAATATTATATAGTATGTACAAATAGACACTCAATTTTGTTTATAAAACTACGTAGTAAACAGTTGAATAGCTTAGTAAGAATACGTTATCATTAAAATAATTCTTTTTGCATAATAATAATCCTGTACTTGCATTTCCAGCTGCAAAAAATTATTATTTCATTTCTTTCGGGACTTAAATTTAGTATTTTGGGGGTGCACTTGGATTGTATGCGGCCTGTTGCATTTGTTGTTGAGCATAAGGTGGAGGGTAGCCAGGAGGCATTCCTGGTTGAAATCCAGTCTGAGGAGGATAAGGAAAAGGCTGAGCTTGGATTGGTCCTGGTGGATACCCGGGTCCTTGAGGGAACCCTTGAGGAGGATATCCGGGTTGCGGCCCTTGAGGTGAAGGGTAGTAAGCTCCAGGCTGTTGTGGATAAGCTCCGGGTGGACCGTAATTTTGTTGTTGTCCAGCAGCTCCATAGTACATTGGTTGTCCTGTAAATCAAAATTATTTAATTGTCACATGATACTGTTTTTCTATAAAATATGCCAAATGTTTATAATGCTATACCTGGCTGAGGTTGTTGGACCACTACATGTTGGGGTTGTGACCTTGAACCACCGCCACCATCTAATCAGACAAATAAACAGTAATAATTAACCTTCACTGAATTCCAGCTCCTCTAATATCCTACTTTCTTTTTCACACTTTGTAATTTTAACGATGAATTAATTTAATTAATTACCACATGCTTTCACGCAACAATAGCAGCAGGCTGCACAAATGGCGCATTCAACAAGGTCGTCAAACTCGCACATTCTTCACAACTAGATAACTGAAATGACAGAAATTAAGATCTTTGATTTTTAATCCCTTTCCCAAAGCCTACGTCTTTTAATCGAATATAAACTTTTTGACAAAATAAAATAATTTTAAAAATGTCAGCTGATAGCTTACACTCACTTGGCTGTAACTTACGCCCTACAAGAAAAAAATGAGCTCTAGCAGAAAATGGAGCACTATAATGTACTCTTTATTTTTCGACTAGGAGTACAATGACTAGTTTAATTGTGTTTGTTTTATGATAATATTTGGCTCTGTCTGAACCAACGCCTAGTGGTCAATTCGTAATATTCGTAATTGAACTTTTCAAAGCTTCCCCACTACGTCAAGGCTGCATGAGTAACCGAACAGTGCATTACTACAGTATAGTCTAAGTGTAATGTAATGTTTGCATGACTCCTTTTGTGTCACACTAATTTGAGTCATAATATAACGACACAAGTGTCATTTAACAAAATATGCAAATCAAATAACATTGCGTCACAGTCGCCTGTTACTAGTTAAAAGCAAGATGTGCCACAGATTTTACCCCTCCCCTCACAATCTCCAAAAAGATATTAGATCTCTACAGTAGCGTATATGTATAATCCATTTCTAAAAATATTCCAAAAAAAGCTGCTAAACATTTCATTCGTGTCCTTGGAATTTCCAATCACCAAAAATCTCATGTTCCATCAACATACCTTTGTGTGGCCTTTGTAGACAGACTCACACGAGAGCCATTTGACATGCAAACAACCGGAAGATTGGTTTAAACTTTAAAAGAGTTACTCTTTTATTCTGTAATATTATTGAGTAGTCACTTAATGTTATTTAGTTTCCCGTCCGGTTAATTTTGACAGTTTTTGTCCTACCTTCCCATTATATACATTGCATGCTTTCATCAACTTTCACCCTAGATTCTGCCACTGTAAGTCTACGCTTCCAACTTGGAAGATGCACGTCTTGGAAGAAATTTTAATCACGTTTCAGAGTAAGACCCATCTTGTCATGAATACATAAATCGAAATTAATTGGGTTCCAAATTAAGCAGTATTTTCATAAAACTTTCTCCAATTTTCGTAATCCTAATGGTAGTCTTTTGTTAGTGAATTCCACTTTATTCATCCTCAAGTTAAAAATTCTTTCAAATTCAAAGGATTTTGTATGATCAACTGGATGCTCCTATAACGCTTTAGGATTCTGACTTTTATGTTTCAATTAGAAGATGAATATTTCACACAAATATGCAGGAATAACAGAAAATGGTATGAAAGTTAGCAGCAATAAATCAAATGCTGAAGTGAACAGGTGATTTTTTAAAGTAAATTTTGTACGATGGGATAAAAGTTTATTTAAGGTTATAAAAAATACTCGTCAGCAATGGAAATGGAGACGGAAGTTATAAAAATTGATTGGATAAAAATGTTCATTCTCCTCTCACTCTGGCCTCCAGTTGATCTAACTGTTGCTTAATTTGTTTAGGGAGGTCTTTACCAATGTTATCGTTCAGGTACTTTCGTAGAGCGGCAGTCTGAAAATAATGAAAACACAAATAATAAACATGTATGTGGAGGTCAAATAAAATTATGAAAAAGTTTAAAGTGCGATATAACTATTACCTCTTCAGCCCAGAAAGGACGGTCGATTCTAAATAATTCGTCCCAGTTAATACTATCTAAGCCCTTGAGATTAAAAGATTCTTTGGCCGGTACATAACCAATCTCAGTTTTGACAGCACCTTTGTCAGTTCCACTGCTTTCAATACGTTGAAGTACCCAGTCGAGAACCCGGATATTATCTCCAAAACCAGGCCACATAAATTTGTTCTAAAAATAGTCCAAATACAATTATGTCACATGTAATTTGAAAAAAAATTGTAATCCAATTCAGATTCTTTTTTTCGCTCAGTATCATCCTCACCTGTTCGTCCTTTCTAAACCAGTTAACATGAAAGACTTTCGGTAACTTTAATTCAGGTCTGTTGGCAAATTGAAGCCAGTGTTCAATGTACTGTCCAACGTTGTAGCCGAAGAAGGGGCGCATTGCAAATGGATCATGCATAATTTCCTTTCCCTAATTGAAGAAACAAAATATTTCACATTAATTAGATTAATGAAATCATATATAATTTGAAACACAGCAAACATGACAAGAATTTTGATGATAGAGATTACATATTAAAAAATACCTTAAATTCAGCAGCAGCTGTTGCCTCTGAGCGCATCGTTGTTCCAACAAAAACAGAGTGATCCCAGTTGAATGTTTCATAAACTAAAGGAATGCCTTTGGGCCGTCGACCACCAAAAAGAATAGCATCAATTGGAACACCCTCTGGATCCTCCCATGCATTATCCTGTAGAAAAAATTTCATACGGTTGTAATATATTGTACTACATTTCAAATTGAAAGGTATCATTTTGAATTAGTAAGTATTCTGAAAACTTACCAAAATTGGACAATTAGTTGCAGGGCTAGTGAATCGGGAATTTGGATGAGCAGCAGGTTGTCCAGATTTAGGATCCCAGGGTTGACCCTTCCAATCTGTGATTTGAGCGGATGTGGGTTCCATCCCTTCCCACCACACTCCACCATCAGACGTAGAGGCGACATTTGTGAAACATGTGTCTTTGGAAATTGTATGCATAGCCACAGGATTGGTCCCTGAATTTGTACCTGAAAATACAAAGTATTGTAATTATGTTATAGTGTACTAATTCGTATATAAGAATACTGAAAAAAGAAAGCACTTACCAGGAGCTACACCGAAAAATCCGTTCTCTGGATTGATTGCCCTGAGTTGCCCATTTTTGTCAAAATGAAGCCATGCAATGTCATCCCCGACACATTCGACCTTGTAACCAGGGAGTTTTGGAGTCATCATGGCTAAATTAGTTTTGCCACAAGCAGATGGAAAGGCTGCAGCAATGTATCTTTTCTTGTTGGAATGAGGACTGGTAATACTGCAAGTAGTAATAATGCAAAATTCAACATTAACTAATTATACGATTATATTTATTGTTGAAAAGTTTTATTTGTAAATGAAAAAGCCAACCTACCCCAAAATAAGCATGTGTTCGGCTAACCATCCTTGATCCCTGAAAAAAGTTGAATTTAAACTGATAAGTACCAGAGGATATGATGGAGCAAATGATTATTGAAATGATTTCATTACTTTAATCATACCTGGCCATCCATGAGCCAATTCGAAGAGCGAGACATTTTTTACCCAGAAGGCTGTTACCACCGTATCCAGAACCAAATGAGATTATCTCATTACTTTCAGGTTTATGAGCAATGATTGTTTTCTCCGGATTACAGGGCCATTTACTTGAGGGCTTCCCCGGTAGGATCGGTTCACCCACAGAATGAAGGCATCTAAAATAGTTACATCAAAATCATTACATAAAAAATAACATTCTAAAGTTTCTCTTGAAAAAGAAGTTAAAATAAACTGGCAAAATTCTCTCTCTCATAGTAATTTTCCAGTGCAATCCTGTTTAACTACATCATTAAAATGTGCAAAAAGCAAAACAAATTGAAGAGCACATCTGCACATTACAGTACAATACAATATAGCGTACAGTCAAAAGTAGAAGTGTCAAGTGTGTGTGTGTGCCTGTTTGTTGAGGTGGGGTGACCAATAGAAAAAAATTCCATGCATAATCTATCCATCTTCAACTCAAGAGAGCTTAACATATTGAGAGGCAAAGGTAGGGAATTTTTAAAACACTGTGTGCAAAAATATAATTCAAGGCAGTCCAAAGTCTATGGAATGGTGCATTTTCAAAGCTAGTCCTACACTTGGACATTACATCTTAACATTACATGTATGTAAAAAAGGCGTATTCAAGGCTAACAAGTTGACATTTTGACCATAAATAACGAGAGAGAGTCCAAACTACGATATGAACCCTCTTTATGCTAATCACTAGAAGAAAAAAAAATTCTGCTGTTTGTACGGCGCGAACTACAGTGATAAGGTAAAATAATGACGTAAGAAAATGAGAGGAGCTTGGACATAATAAAATGGACCCTTCCACAAACTACAAGTTGCAGTCAAATGAAGACATGTTGTAGCTAACTCCTTGTGTCATTAAAAAAATCCTACACATCTGACGAGTTTTAAAGTCCACAATTCCACATGACATGTCATGCGATCGTAAAAATGGCTAACTAGGAAAAAAACTGATCATGTAGGAGGGGACTTACTTGATAAAATCACTTGACCCAACGTAATCCAAAACACTGTCACCCATTCTCGTCATGGTTCTCATACTGGCCACCACATATGGAGAATCTGTCAATTGAACCCCGATTTTGGAATATTTTGACCCGACGGGGCCCATCGAGAACGGGATCACGTACATTGTTCTCCCTATTAAAATTAACCAAAGTTGAGAATAGATTGCTATTTGCTCCACTTCCTTTGTACAAGGTAGACTTGCAAAAGAGTAGGTTATCCTTACCGCTCATACAATTCCGGAACCTGTCGTTCACAATATTGTCAAGATCTTCAAGGGCCATCCAATTTCCGAGGACTCCCTTTGGGTTCTCTCCACGAGCAACAACATCTTCTTTATTCTTCGTGCAGATAAAAGTTCGAGACTCTACACGAGCAACATCGCTGGGATTTGTATTCACCAACCAACTAAAAATAATACACACAACATGTGTAAGTAGTTTGTAAATTCGTTTATATAAACTGGCAACTGTCCTGATTATGAATAAAGTCAATTGGGATAAAAATGACCGGCTGAGAAATATGGCATAAACTATTGCATAGACTGCTAAGGATTTCTTACCAGTTGTCATATTTGGGTAGTTTCTTGGCCATGCCATCACTAGCCAATTGGTTCATGATATGATTGTACTCTCTTTCGGAACCATCGCAAATGTGGATATCCTTTGGTCCACATCGCTCTGCATTGTCCTCAATGAAGTTGAGTACCTAAAGTTCGAAAGAGAAGAGAAGTTGACAATATAATTAACTTCTTTAAAAAAAGGGATTCAAATTCAACATTGGACCAAGAAAATTTCTAAAATAAAATGGTTCAATAATTTGTATAAGCATACTTTGGTTGGCAACGTATTCCCAATAGCTCTTGGGGCAGCATGGATTTGACGATAAATCAAACTGCGAGGCCTGTGAGTAAATTTAAAAGACACAGTATTAATCAAATCGTTCACAAGTACACACCAGTGTGTATAGCAGTAGTGCTTCAACTTACAATTGTTTCAGCTGATGGAGGAGAGCCATGATGACGATGTTCATCAACGGAATTCAATTCGTTGAAAAGGAAGGAGTTAGCCGCTGTCGAGGCTTTTTATTGAAAGTGTGTGTCTCGGCAGGATCCAATGCAAAGCTTTCAGCACGGAGGATGATTCGCAATCCCCCAATCACAACTCTTTTGCAAAATTCTGTCTCAAGTACGCAGTTTGACAAAGTATGGAGCTCCTGTCCAAAACATGTTTATCCACATAATAATTATGCGAGGGGGTGTGTATGTAATGCCTTGTTAGTGTGTAAGATTCTTTGCTGGAGAAGCTCTTTTTTTAACTTGCAGAATATGCTGAATCCTAGTAAATATCATAGTATTTATCTATATTTAACTTGCTTCCCAACGATGTGCTATGGTTGACATGCATAACTAATGTACTCACTAGTTAGTTACTCTTCAAATGAAAAGAAATTATTCATGAAACTTTTCCTATACACCATTGTCCATAGGAGGAGGAGGAATGACGGTCACCCGAGCGAAAAAAAACTACCAACACTCTCATAGATACACCATGGTGTCATAATGTCAAAGTCAAAAAGTATTAACCTTACGAGAGGAGAGGATGTGTGTGAATTCATCCAATTCATACTGGAATTTCACAATCTGTCCCCATCACACCATAAAACTAAACAGATCGATGCACTTAATCAAAGGGAGGACATAAGAAGAATCAAAGGTCGTGCAATATGCGCCAATATTTTCCTACCATGTACAACATTTGTCTTTCTTGGATTTTGCTCACGACTCCATCAAGAATTGATGTCATAATTTAAAACACTGTGATAGTGTACAACTTGAAATTTACATCATTCACTAAAATGTCAACTCTCTGTCTTGCCAGATATGGAAAACTTGAATTATGCCGTAAGAAATTAGATCATATTTTTTAAGTGATCTCAGTCCAATGGGGTGAAATGAAGGTTACCTCGGATCCTCTTTTCTACAGGTGTTTCTAAAACCTCTACCCATTCAATGATCCCAAATCAATGTCAAAGTCACATCCACTAAATTAATTATACTGTCATTACTATACTATATGAAGGAAAAAAGTACTTACGATAGATGATAATGTGTACAGAAAATCCTATCCATTTACGTCATTCAACAGCATTCAAACTAAATACATTTTCCCATGGATTATTGGACAATCCAAGTGCCAGGATCGCTCCTCCTCATTACAGGTGTGTTCAAGTGTTCCACGTATCATGAGCCGGGCTCTCATCGTGATAATTGTCATCACTATCTAAAGTTAGTGTTAATTCTTTTTTAGAAATCCTTATTTGGTCCCACAGTTAATCCTACAATGGAAAAAAATTGAGCCCACACGTAGTTAGTAGGTAGTACACGTAGACACATTGGGTTAGTTTGATCATGAATCATTTTTTAAAACTTTAATCTAAATTTGTAGGAAATGTACTTTGTTCTCAATTTCAAATGTTTTTTTTCTGTACATTTTTCTACTGTGGACATTTTTAGTGTCATTAAGTTGAACTTATTAATACCATGATGCAACAGACTGTCAGATTACAGTTCTTCTTATGAAATTGCATTCAATCCATATACTTTAGACTTTGAACTATGGACTTGTCTGTAATCAAAATATTGGCTCACGTAGTACTACACTATTGTATAGTCGTAACTAGTTTTATCGTCAGGAAAAGTTTGCAAGACTACATCATAGAAAAATCCTTGGTGAGGCTATGAAAGTTTATTCACTCTCTTTATAGGGGACAAGTGTTTTAGCTGCATTGTGCTTTGGTAACTTTAACTAACATTTGCACGCATACCCAACTTTGTACACACTTGTGAGTATACTTTTATATATCTGTTATATCAGCGGAGGTATATCATGGAAAAAGTTCCGAAATTAAGTTATCATTATATACATTTTTTACGAGCTTTAATTGAATCACTTTATCATTTTTTACTTGTGTTTTCCTTCCGTTTCATTATTTACCGTATAATTATTATTATTGTCGTTACTTTGGGTAGTGTCGACGGTCGGATTTCCAGGTTTGCGTAACAATTTAAAAGTGTTTTTGGCAAAAACGTAGGTCACTCCTGAACCTATTGTTGTGGCTGCTGTCAACCAACATGATGCGCTCAAGAATAAACTAATATCGTGAGGAAGAATGGTAGAAATCAAAGTAGCACCCACGAGACCGAGTTGAACCCCTGTGTTTACTTTTGACAAAAATGTGGGAGAAAGTTGAGCGGTGGGATGTGCTAAGTCAAAATACTTTGAAAGCGTACGCTGCAAAAAATGAAAATACGTCCCAAATATGTACTACTTACTACTATATTTTTAAAGTCTGTAAAATAGGCAAATAACATACACAATTGCATTTTATTGACATACCGGCCGTTCCAATGATTTGTATCGAATGTAAAACCCACTTCCTATAAGAAGTGAGTCTCGTGCTATTATCAAAGCTGTCAATGGTACTGCAAGATCAAAAGACATTATATGAACACGTATTTTCTGTGGGTTAGGAAAGATGGTCTAATTATACTTTTTTAACCAATTTTTAATTTACACACTTACGTGGAATTAAATTCATGTAGGTTAAAGAAAGGAAAAGAGTTCCAACTAGTATTTTGTCAGCCATAGGATCCAAAAATGACCCCATAACTGATGCTTGTCCTGGTACTACTCGTGCAATGTACCCGTCCAGCTTAAAGTATTAAAAATGAACAAAATGTTACATAAGACTAATCAACTACTATAATTAAAGTATGTAGACATTATAAGGACGTGCATGACAAAATAAATAGATGTTAAAAGCATTACCAAATCTGTGACTCCAGCAAATGCAAAAATTCCTATAGCAGGAACATACTGTTGACTAACTATCAGGTAAGCTAGTGCAGGGGTCATACCAATCCGAAGGATGCACAAAAGATTCGGGACTGTGTAAATATTTTCTTTCTGTAAATACACACATGGCTTCATTAATGACTCCTTATATTTTGACAAAATATGTACAAAGGTAAAGCTTTATTTAACGAACCGCAATTATGTCATCAACTTTTTGCCGAATATTTTGTTTTGTTTCTTTAATGTCCTTAATTATCGTTTGACCCTTTTCACGAATCTTCTTGTTGGCACGTTGAAGACGTTCCTTTCGATTCCCCAATGAATCATCCGAGTCATAGTCCTAAGATAATAGACATTATCATAATTATTATTAACATTTACTACTTAAATATAAATATGAAGCTACTTTATAGTAATTTCACCTTGCTAGTACAAACTAAATACGCTGGATTTCCCAATTTACTATTCACAGAAGAGAATATAGGAGTGGTTGAACTGAATGTGAGTCTCTTGTAGTAACTTAACCCTAATGACGACTGTGAAATTCGTTGACAAATTGACCCAATGACTAGTTGACCAGTGTCAAGTCGACGCTGTTTCTGAATTTGAGCCCGAAGTACTGACAGTCTTTTCAGACAATGTAAAATTAATCTAGACTCTCTCATTTACCTACAAAATAAAAGTATCCCGATTTTTAACAAAAATAAAAAAACGAGATTTTGAGAGTCGTCAAAATCTACCGCACACGTGTTGGGAAGATTTTTCGACCATGAGACATTCTTGATTTTTCAAATCTGTCCCGGTAAACGTCCACAAAATTTTTGTCGTCGTCGTCGAAGATCCGAAGAAGTTATTTTACTCGACTCGAGTAAATAAATATTCTTAAAATGGAAGAGAATAATACAGAAGAGGAGAAGGAGAAAGCTGAATTGAAAATTTCTCCTGACAGCAAAAAGCCTGGTGTCACGACTATGCAGCTAAACGACACTAAAGCAGGTAAATACTACCTTTTATTGAAATTGTTGGATATTGAATTTTATTAAAATAACACTTTATTCGTATTATAGGCATGCAGGGACTCGACGTAGAAGCTATCAACAATATTATTAATGAAGCATCTAAAGATTCAAAATACTATAAACACAAAATCAAACAGCAACAAGAGGTGGATAAAAAAATAGCAGAGATGAAACATAAACTCAGTGGATTTTCAAATACTGCCATTCGTGATGCTGAGCTAGAGGTACTAGTTAAAAGACATTGTCAAATAGTTTCCATGAATTGTGATAATGAATTGTACTATTTACAGATGGACAAATTTGGAGAGAAAATAGAAAATTCTCGGGACTACTCTCGATTTATTGTTCATCTTGATATGGGTATGTACTGTGAATGCAACAATTACAATACTGGATGGTATTAATGAATATTACAAAGTGGTGTATTAAAAATCATTTTAGATGCCTTCTATGCGTCTGTGGAAATGCGAGATGACCCTTCTCTCAAGTATGTAGATTTCCATTCATATTTTCAAAACTGTCAATGTATAAGGAAATAATGTCGTGATTATGAAACAATAGGGATAAACCAATGGCTGTTGGAGGAAATACTATGTTGAGTACGAGTAACTACGTGGCGAGAAGATTTGGTGTGAGGTATAACAAATAAGGATTAGACACTATTCAATGAAATCAAGTTCATTTCTAAGGAGTTCATGCATAATGTAATCTCTCAGAGCCGGAATGCCAGGGTTTCTAGGCAAGAAATTGTGTCCTCAATTAATTATCGTCCCATGTAACTTTGACAAGTATAAGACTGTGAGCAAGCAGGTAATACATTTACAAAGTCCATATTAAGTATTCACTACTTACTTTGATATTAAGTATTTAGAAAACAAAAAGTAAGTAAAGTAAGTATTTAAGTAAATGTACATTTCGATGTCACATAGGTTCAAAATATTTTGAGAACTTATGATCCAGATTTTACATCTGCTGGTTTGGATGAAGCTTACATGGACATTACAGATTACGTAGAGAGTAGTGAAAAGTCTCCTGATGAAATTGTACAAGAGATGAGAGCTAAAATTTTTGAAGAAACAAAATTGACTGCAAGTGCTGGTATGTGCTTTATGAATCTTTAATAAAATGAGTTTATTATACCCAAGAAATAACTTTATTAGTCTCATATTTATTTTCTTTGAGTAGGTATAGCATCGAATGGATTTTTAGCAAAAATTTGTGGAGATATTTGTAAACCAAATAATCAACATTACCTACCAAAAACTAGAGAAGCAGAAGCAGAATTCGTCAAATCACTTCCAATCAGAAAAGTAAATGGGATAGGAGGAATCACGGAGCTACTTTTGAAGAGTTTGGATATTCATACTTGTGAAGATATTTGGAAAAAACGTGCTATTCTTCATGTCCTCTTTAAACCATTAACAGCCCAACGGCTTATCCAAATCTCAAAAGGATACGAAGAACCCTGGTACATGAGTTCAAGTTCGGAAGGTGGTAGCTCAAGAAAATCGATTAGTAGTGAAACGACGCTGGACAAGGGGACCACAGATGTCAATTTCATGCTTAGTGTGTTAAAAGAATTAGCAGATGGTTTAGGAGAACAATTAGAAGCTCGTCATTTAAAATGTAAATCTGTGGTACTCAAAATTAAGACTGTAGACTTTGATGTCAAATCTCGTTCTTGTACGCTAGTCAGTTATACTTCAACATCTTCAATTTTATTCAGTGCAGCCAAGAAATTATTAGAAAGTTATGTCAAAGAAGAGAAGGATAAATTATGTCTCAGACTTTTGGGTATAAGAGTATCCAAATGGGATACCAACGCTGTTGTCAGTGAAGAACCATCATCGTCGAAACAAATGAAACTGGAAGAAGCTTTTGCTAAAGCTAGTAGCAGTAGTAGTAGTACAATGAACAAATGGGAACATCACAAGAATGAAGATGAGGAACCACCATCAAAACAATTAAAATTGGATGAAGCTTTTTTAATAGCTAGTCCAACAAAACGAGCACATTCCAAAAACTCGGAAGTTAGTGAAGAACCACTGTCAAAGCAATTAAAACTGGAAGAAGCTTTCACTAGAGCTGTAACTAAAAATGTCAAATCCTTCCAATGTCCAGCTTGTCAGGAATCATTTTCCACAGAAAGTGCTGTTGAAATTCATTTGGATAATGGTTGTACAGGTTTATACATTAGCCCTGCATCCTCACAGAATGATACCAACTCTTCCACTAAAAATGAGACTGCTCAAGATTTGAAACTTTTCACTTGTCCAATATGCAACAGACAAGTATTGAGTTTGGTTGAGAACATTCAAATTGCTTCCAGTGATCATGTCAACAAGTGTCTAGCAGTTGAAGGTTCAACAGAAGTCAATTCAACTTTTGGTGCTAATCTCACATGGAAAATTTTCACTACATAGAAAAATTTTGATATCCCAAAAGTATCCCCTTCTTTTTTTAACTATCCAAAATATGAATTATTTTGCATGAACTGTCACATTGATATGACATCAATTTGATACGAGTATAATTAATCATAATAAAAGCTCAAACCACAGAGATATTAATTTTTAACGAAACAATATTGTTGTTTTATTTTTGTTTCTTGAAAAAAACAACCATAATTTCGAATAAATTAGTGTATCACAGCATTGTCGCATAGCTTCATACATAGAATAAAAATATACGACCGTCCGTAACTGTACAGACTACAGTACAGTCTCTAAAAATGCTTACTTTGATTATTCCAAGTCTTGGAACAAAACTAATAATATACTTTTATAATAATTCTTTCCCTCAATTAAATTTTGAGTAAAGATTTTTTTATCAAAAATTATTATTAATACCGATGAATTGTGTCTGAGGCTGAAGCCCATTGTCCATGGAACGTGGAAGTAAATGTCCCCGCAGTGTTAAATCTCACTCTGGCTAGTTCTTCAAAATTCTTTGCATTCAGAATCAGCAAAGTGTTAGCTGTTTCTTCGTTTCTATGCATCAAGGCTGACACAACCACACCATCATCCTCAGACAATGAATCTGGAGAGGGGACGAAAATGGGTTCACTGGGTATCATAGACGAGTCCTTCCATCTTAGGGTCTCATTTTTATTCACATCTACTTTGACAATCTTGAATACAAAACAGACATCAAAATACCATTATTCTGTACATGACTAAACTTGGAAACAAGGCATTGTATCTTTTATTGATATACTTACCGAATCTGCTTCAGGACTAGTATGGTTGGGAGGCATTAAAGAAGAAATGGCATAGAAATAATTGTGCTTTTGTCCATTATACTTGTAATTTATACGTGGTAACTCGACCCATTCTTTTGTCAAGTGTTGTGGCACACATTGCACTTTGACCTTGCCAAAGTCTTTGTCCTTAGGATCATTCTCCAAATCTGATGTTGCGGTAGCTGTACAGTTTTTCAGTGTGACAATATTTTCCTCAGGATCGATTTTCTACGAGAACAAACAAACAATACACATTTGCTTTTTGTTAAAAAAATTTCAACAAGTCATGTCAGAATAAAGTTGAGCAAATTAAACATGTACACTTACAGACATTGATACATTTAATGGAAGAACAAATCTTCGTCCTGTAGCTTCACTTTCATCCATTTTTGTGTCTTCAGCTTTAGCATTTTCTTCCCAATTTGTAACAATCTGTGTACAATAATTTTTGATGATTACAAATATTCTTATTTTAGCTACAATCATACATTTTGTGGATATTGTACTTTGTGATTTAAAAATATACCTCTCCTCTGTCGTATCCTGCAACGTCCACTACAATCTGGTCATCTTCCTCGTAAGCATTGATATGATGAAAAGTGAAAAATGGGTCTGTTTCGTAAATTACGGGATGAGATTTTCCGTCTATCAAAGAGACAACGTGGAATCTTGCCTGAATGTGGATAAAATATAATGGAAATTTACTCCTCCATAATAACTCGTATATATCTAAGTTGTTGTGTACAAGTTTGATTGTAAGATACCTTTTTATCTGGACACCACATCAAACATTCAGCAAAAGAAGTTTTACCGAAAAATCCTGCCTTTATAAGCTTGAACATATCAAGTCGTAGAGGTGTTTCAATAAAAATGATTTTATCCTTGGTCATTCCAAAACTAAAAGATATCAGAGGTACAAAGCTTGATCCTTGTAATGATTGAGAGAACTTAGACATTTTAATGAAAAAAGCTTCATAAACAATCGTACCTGTGATAGTATGCTGGTTCCGTGGGGGAAGAGAAAGGAATTTGCACTAGTATTTCAGCTTCCTCAAATCCATCTCCTGTTCAGAAATAAAGTCCAAGCATCATTTAGTTACTCAATCGTGTATCCTGTAATGTAATTAAAAATGTCAGTACCTTTGTCACCAAAAGTTGGCGGAATCTTGACGACACAATAATGAGGTCCTTTTTTGCCTTTGTAATTGTTACCCATATTGAGAATAGACCCTGCAAATACGAAAGACATTAAAGTTTTTAAAAAGATAACAAATGAAACGTGTATACCATTGTTATTGTTAGGTGGTCAAATCAAATCAATTACCATCTTCCAAGACGTGAGGGTGAGCTATAACAGGGAAAATACCAATTATGATTCATCTTAAACGCCAATTAAACTAAAGTGGAAACAATAAGCATGTCCATTACCTGAAGCATGGTGAACTGCTACATAATCCGTCAAACAAGTTCGTGGACCAACAACCTCTAAATTTGTTGGGTCAATTTGTCGTATTACGTTTGTCTCCGTCATGGCATATAACTGGTCACCATAAAACCCCACATTAACGTTACAATTATCTGTCATTGTAGCGTCAGACTTTAAGAGCGATGAAAATGTTGATGAAAATCTATCAAAGTAATGACAAAATTGTAAGTAGATGTGACAGCTTTTTTAAATTTAAATGATATGTCAAATATTTTATATATTTTTACCTTTGAAAAATTGACTTGCAAGGGTCTGGAAATCCTACTGTCCCAAATTCAGAGACAACAATCCTATTGGCCTTCATATTTTTTTTGTATGTGTCACCCTCCAAAGGACGACTCATGTAATTTACCTATAACATCAAACAATCAACCATTAACAACAACTGCATTTCTACCCCGGATCAGTTCATTTTCAAAAACAAAAGAACATTCTTACTTTGCCATTCTGAATGTCGTACTTATGTAGGACAGCCATACCGTCAAATATATGCTGCAAATGAGAAAAGAAACATTTACCCACATGAAGATACGACATGATTGAACAGATAAATAATAAAAATGTTGTAGTACATACCCTGTAATGATCTTTTCCAACTTTCAGAATTCCAGCTCCGTTTCTGATCAAGGACCCATGTAGCCATGGAGGGATATGACCTATTCGAAGATGGTTCATATTTCGATTAACTGAACAAACACCCATAATATGATTAAAGTTGTACAATTATTTTTGTCTGTACCTTGAACTTCACCCTCAATCGGTTCAGTTGTTGCCCGGTCACAATGTCGGAAGAATTGAGGTGTTACTTGTGGAGTCGTCGTGCTGTACATACAGCTACACTGTTGACCCTTGTCATACTTCCAAATTTGAAGTCGTGCCGTGGGTCGTAAGTTCCGAAAAGGAGCAAAAATACTTGAAATCATTTTCGGTTTTTTTTTCTCTTCAAAATGAATGCCGCTGTGAACCAACTTTGTCTGTCTGTCTTTGAATCTTCGGGTATACACAAATGATTGGGAAATTATTTAACTCTCGAAAGTAATTAAAGATAACGAGCTTTGAACCTCGATCTTTTTTGTACACTCCAACAAGTTCAAAGTGCATCCAAATGACAAGGACAAATGTTTTACACTTGTCAAAGTAAGAGATATAAATTTGATTCTGAGTTACTGAAGGAGGGTGAAAGCAATGTATTTTTCTAATGAGTGATTTTATTTTACTCATCAATTCTTGGATTGCTTGACAAATATCAAACGACAATGATCAACATTGAATTATGTACTATCCTTCTTGGACCCATTGGAATCTTGGTTGCAATTTGTAAGAAATTAAGTCAAAACGACTACACAGCAAATATCAAGGTGAAAGTATCAAATTAACATTGTTCATACAGTCTTAAATTACATAACATAATAATGTAGGTCGGTATCAGTTTCCATAAAAGAGTTTCCCACACACACACACAATTACACTTTGAGTGTGATCAGTGACCCACTCCTTCCAGAAATCCAATGTCAAAGGAAATCCAAAACTTTGGGCATCAAATCACGTATCATCCGAATTCTCCATGGGCTACTCCTGTAGCGGATCAAGTGGAATGTCACGTTGTGCCCATTCCCATTAATCCCCGTCACTAGAGGCTAAATCCTAGTTTCATGTCTACCAGTTACTGGACCAATGAAGTGAAACAAAAAGTACTTCTCTCTTTCTCTCACTTTTTCCTGTGTGTTGGACATCATGTCATCAGAAGACCAAGGTCACCGGACAATTCTCTCTTTATTCTGAACATGTTTTCCCCCACTACAAATTTAAGCTGGTGTTGTTCAAATTAAATGTCCATTATATACCCGTTCCCTAATCAGTCGAGTGACAAAGTCGACATATATTTTACATTCCACTTTCCTCCCATAATTGAAAAGGAAGAATTTTCCACAACACATTTTTGTCTTTCAATTTTAATGAAATAATTTAATTTGTAAACAGTACAAGATAATAAATTTTTCTCTCTATATTCCGTTCAATGTATGTCTTGGTGTGTATAAGGATTTTTTCATACAGTAAGTTGAAATGTAGCTAGTCAATATGTGTGTGTACAACTCGGAACATCCATTTTGAGACCAGAGTGGAGTTGCTCAAGAGTCATTAACTTTGAAAATGGAGTGGGGGATCGGAATCGAGTCTTGGGAATAAATCAGGGAGGAGAACTGTCTACACACACCTATGTAAACATTCTTTTTACATGGAGAAGAATGGGCCATGAATCAGATCCAGAACACATTTCAATTTCAATTTTTGGCATTTTGGCCCACCTCCCACACCCACACACGCACACACAATGGAAAAGAGAAAGTCAATACCACCACCTAAATCACTGGAGAGAGAAAGAGAGAAGAGATGTTAGCATTCCACACACGATGAATTCATCTTGTATAATGCAGTAGTATAACTAGTATAACTTTTAATTGAGTCATGTAAATTGAACCGGGGTCGCACTCTACATACACACACAAATATGTGCTGATAAAAATTATTTTATAACCATCCTCGCACGTTCTGTGTGCTTACATATATAAAGTCATTATGCAACTCTCTCTCGACTGGAGTAAAATGCCAATGCCTTATTTTTTGGGTGGAAAAACGAGATAATAGAAGTGTCCAAAAATATTTCAAGCTCAACAATAAAATATTCGCCCAAACTCCACCTCCCTCCCCTCTCATCGTCATCTGAATGAGCCACAGTTCCAGGCCGTCCGTACATAATAGTACACAAAAGTCCTTCCCAGAATCCTTTTATTTTATGAGGCATGCGGGGACACTAGTCATAAAAATCATATAAATATCAAAAAGCCCCCTCATAAAATCTACCACTTTCTCCAATCCCTCCTTCTTCTCCTTCACAAATCGAAATCCCAAACTTTTGGAGGATTTGGGCCATCACCATATGGAGTGGAGGAAATATGAGAAGGGAAAAAATCAATGTAAATATTTGTACACTCTGTCCACTTTAAAATAATCACACACACATACAAGCTTTCCATGTTATAAAAAATTGAAAGAGAATCTGATATGTTGGCATAAAATCCTCCTCACTTTCCAACTCCTCCTCCCATTTTCCCACTTTGACATTAAAATTCTCGAGTCTTTGTACCATTTTTGTACAAAGTGTTTAAATTGTGTTTTTAATTGGACCGGACTGACAATGATGAATGCAGATTTTATTCTGTGAAATGGGATGATGACGACTTTGAGAAATCTGCATTCTTTTGACAATTTTCCTTCTCTCTCTCTGTGCTTTTTATTGTGTAAATTGTGATTTTGAAGCCTCCGGCTCAAGACAGTATTATGAGCTCGTATAGAAGTCTCTCTTTCTCTGTCTGCTACTGTCTGCTATGTGTGTGTGTGTGTGTGTGTGTGTGTTTGGGTTGGGACCCCTCAGGAAATCCCAGTTTTCCATTTGTAATTAGAGCAAATGGAGAGCTGTCATGAACTAAAGAATTAATACAACAACCACCTCCTCCAGCTGTCCTCATCCTGACTTTCGTCCTCTTTGTACTCTCCAGCTGAAAGATGAAACGTGAAAGAAGTGCAGAGTCCATTTAAGACTAATTATGAAAAATGAACTGACGCCAAGACAAGAATTTTCTCTCTCTTTCCCTTTGTATGTTTTTGTGGCATCCATTTGACTAGCCCACAAACAGACTTTGTGTATCCACCTCATCAGTGGAAGGATAAGAAGGTATCATTCCAAATGTTCATTTCTCTCTCTCTTTCTCTGTGTGTGTACGTATGTGAGAGGCGAAAGAGAGAGAAAAGAGAGAAAGGAGAAAGGGAAGACAGTGGAAATCGTATCTGCGCTCTCTAGCTTAAATTAGATTGCCATGCGAAATTTTTATCTTATCCTTTCCCTCCTTCCTCATCTTGTCTCGTTCTTTTGCATTAAAATTCCCTTTATAACCCAAGCACAGGAACACACAACCTTGTTTGTGCCTCTGCCTCTCCTTGTGTGTGTCTATACTCCACGAAGGAAGAGAATTTTGTGGGCTATATAGGGAAAAAAACTTTTTCCGAAGCTGGTTGATTGTGCTGTGTGTGCTGGTGCTGTGAGCTGGTACTGTGTGTGTGTGTGTGTGTGGGGAAAGTTGGAGGATGCAGAGAAGTGGCCAAAAGGCATGCTTTTCTTTGCCTCTTCACCTACTTTCAAGTTCAGTAGGAAATTGAACGGATAGCCAGGAGCGTAGAGGAGCCCCCCGACACACACAACTCTTGCCCGGGCTTTTTCTCTTCTTCTTCATCTCATTCCCCCTTGTGTTGTCACACCGGTTCTCTCTTCTCCCTCACCAACACACACTTTTACTCTGTCCCTTCTCCCACAAAATAATCCCAGTGTCTATATTATGAAATATTCGGATTTTTGTCCTTTCGACACTCGCTAAACCCCGCAAAGTGGAAAGTGTACAGTCCAAGTGGATTTGAAAAATAGTTAAGACGGACTGTGTTGGGATTTGTGAAAAATTTAAAGAGATATCAGTGAAATAATCGTTTAGACAAAATATTTGCACACTATTTCTCCAGTAAGAATGACAAGGTGAGTGGTGCAGTTGTAGTACATGGAGGAGAGTGTAAATTTCTCTCACCGACAAGAAATATGTGGGAAATTCCACACCTCCTCCACCACCTCCCTTGATTTATGAGGATGAAGAGAGAGAAATAGGGAGACAGTGTCAAGGAAAAAATGATATAATAATCACACATTGCCATCTCCGGCTGGTCCATCGGTCCCCGGCTGTCATAATGCGACAAGTTGAAAACAAAAAGAAAAAGTTTTACTGTGTAAAATAAAATATTTAAAATATTTGTGCTTGTGTTTCGTACAAGAGAGAAGGAGAGAGAGAGAAATATTGTATGTGAGACGGATCGTGATTGTGACACTTTTTGTATCACAAAAAATTCTTTCTTCGTCCCTCCGAGTGTTATTGAGGGAAAGGAGGGAAAGTAAGTGTTGTGTTGTGCCAGGCTGTTACTTTTTGGAGAGAGTGAAGAATGAGGACAAAATTTACAGCATGGTTTAATTTTCCCTTTTGAGAAAAGGGAAAGAGGGAGAGAGAGAGTGAGTGAGTATGTTATCATCAAATTTGGAGAGAGAATTCAGGATTTTTGGGGAGTGATAGAACAGCACCAGAGAAAGTAGAAGAAGGATGGAGAAAGGAGTATAAAGAGAGAGAGAAAAGAAGAGGGGGGAGCTATTAATATAATATATACATGGGGAAAGGAAGGGGAGAAGGAGAAGAAGGAAGACGGGTTGTGTGTCATGTCATAAACATGCAAAATAAATATTTCTTGAAAGTTTGAAAGGATGCCAGGGAAAAGAGGAGGAGGTGAGTGAGTGAGTGAGTGAGGGGAAAAGAGAAAGGAGGAGAGAGGGAGAGAGTTGAGTGGGAGAGTGAAGGTGAGCATGAGATTTAAGAGGATTTAGGGTGAAAACTCTTAGCCTTTCCTCTTTAGTTGGCTACCTTGCCAAGTTGAAGGCAGAGAAGAAGGGACTTTTTTTGTGTATCCAAAACCAGGAGTAGTAGTAGGACTATGTGAGAGTGTGTGGCCTTGTCTTTTCCCTTGGCTGGTGTTTTTGTGTGTCAGTGAGAGTGTACAGGGTAGTGTGGTGTGTGTGTGTGGAGTGGGAGGAGGAGAGAGATGATGAGTGAGAGTGGGGAAGGTTACCCAAAGAAAGCAGTGGTCGTTCATCACCATCACCACCACCATCAAGTTGAGACCGCTTCACCATCCACCCTGAATGGACAAGGAGGCATGATGGACGGAGAGACACAGTGTACCGGCCGGGAAAAAACTTTGACACTTTGTGCCGTCATCCTAGCCGTTCTCGCTTTCGCCCTCCTCACCTTTATTGCTGTCTCCGGTCTTCTCTCCACCCTCCTGTCCTCCGTAAGTCTTTTCTCTCCTCCTCTGGACTTGAACATTCGTAAGTAGCATAATTGAAAATCCTGAATCATTTTTTTGAATCAGAAGTGGAATGGGGAGCAGAGGACGACAGGGGTTTGTGACTCGAAGGACTGTGTTGAGATTTCATATCGTGCCATTCGTGCAGGGAATTTTGTGGCGGATCCTTGCGATGATTTTTATCATTTTGCATGTTCCAGTTGGCAAGCTCACAATCCCATCACCACTGACCAATTCTTCCATGCTGCGAATATCAATATGATCAAAGATCAAGTTGACCTCAAAATCCGACGTGAGTTGTTCTTGATTTCAATTTATTGCAATGATGTGGACACTCCTTACTGTGAGTGTATGAGATTGTAATTAGATTACCAATTTAATTATTGACTGTAATTGTTCCCCCTGAACACTCCATGATCGTGGAACAGAACTCTTGGAAGTGCCAAATGAGAAGAGGAACTCTAGGATAGTGGACTCGGATGGAGGGGACGGGAGTAGACTTAAGATTGAACAGAATGTCAAAGCTTTTTACCAAAGTTGTCTCAACTTTGTTCATCCCGATGAGAATCTCATCAGTAAGTCTCTCTCTTCTCTCTTTCCACTGTAATAACTTGTAGGAAACTTTCAACAAAACTCTTTCGTAATAAAAGTAAGCGTGTGTGTGGAGGTGGGTTGGTGGAGAGAACAGTTTTTGACCTTCCCATGTTCCTCTCTCTTGTATTAAGTTTTTGTATGTCGTAATTGGAAAATTTTTAATATATTTTTTTGGGTGAAAACAGTCGCGGAACTTCTGAGCTCAGTTGGGGGTTATCAGTGGAGTGAGACATGGTCCGATGCTCAATTTGACTTGACAAACGTCACTCTCAAATTTCTCCGTCTGAATGCAGCTTCACTGTTTGACGTCATGTTGGACATTGATGCAAAAAATCGGTCAAGATTTGCCCTCATCATTGACCTCCCTCGACCCACTAGTCTCAATCCAAATCTTTTCCATGGTACTACAGCCCAGGATCAAGATTTCCTTTTCGTATGTCTAATATTCTAATATTCCTTCCTTATGATGTAAAGTGTATGTACAAAAACCAGGAATAATTTCTTTTCTCTCAATTCCAGCAAATGGAGACTTTACTCTATTCTCACAAAAGTGTCCATGAAGACTCCGGCCCCGCCCATTTTAAATTTAGCAATAATAATCATGTCAACGTCACCAACGGAATGGCCATTGTGGATCGACAATTCCTCTACAAAATGATTACGGTCAGTCCTACAAGGGAAATAACTTTTTTTAATGCTTTCTCTGCTTTCTCCCTTTCCACAAGAAAAAAAACTTTTCTTTCTCTCTCTCGCCTCTGTAAATAAAAACCACAATTTTGAGTTTTAGGGGCATTCAAATGAAAAAAAAATCTCAGAACATTTCCAGGGGAAATTCTTCTTCTTTCATACAATCATGTAATTTAAAGGAAGAAGAAAATGGGGGAAGTATGCAACTCTTTTTTTTCATCGCCTTTTCTCTTTCCGTATTCTTTTTTTGTGGGGATAGGGACAAGATGGTCGAGATTTCCCAAAGTATTCTCTCTCTCTCTCTCTCTTATTATATTGTGTAACAAAGCTGTGGGTACAAGTTTTTGAATATCCACACACACACAATTCTGTCTTTCCTTAGGCAAAAGGATAATAATGATAGTAAAATATGCCTGTGGTTTAAACGTAAGGAGACGTGTGTGCATGTGTAAACTGATTTTTTACAATTTTTTAAAGGATCCTAGTGGATTATAGTGCAAGAACTTTTTCATTATCAGTCATCATTTTTTGGATGGCTGACGGGGGGAAATTAGGTATATTATAACGAGGACTTTAGCTATATTAATAAAAAAAAATAATATCCCAACCACCAGATTATATAAACCATTTTGTGTGAGGAATTTTTGTCCTGTGTAATAAAAATGTATGAATTTTTGTCCTGTGTAATAAAAATGTATGAATTTTTACAACCCAAGTTTTCAGTAATGAAATATTCTAAAACGAATTTTTATGAGATACAATGATGTAGAGAAAGCAGTCTTACTTTTTGATATGTGAAGACAAGAGAGAGAGGGAAGGAAAACTTTAAAATGATTTTTTCTGCATGGTACTTTTCTAAGTAGGAAGTGTGTGTGTACGTGTGTGGTTGATGGTTCTCCTCTGTTCTTTCTTTCCAGGACAATGTCGAAGCAAAAAAGATGAGCCAATTAAAAAGTTTGGTCCGAAAAGTTTGTTTCATGATGAATGTCTCGGAGGAAGAGTGCAATGCTGACATTAATGATATTGCCTTCATCGTCACAACTATTCAAAAGGCAGGTACTTCCATTTTTTCCCCAAATCTTTCCTCCTCTATCATTTTTCTCCTATAGAGTCTTGAACAATATTTTATCGTTTTAGTATCTCTGTCTTTAAACCTGTTTTTGATAGTTTTCATTCCAACAAAAATATTTTATATCTTATGGCTTTGATTAGAACTTCCAAACACACGAGTACATTTAATTCCAACCCGTCTTTTCTCTCTTCCTTGATGAAAATTGCTTTTTTTCACTACAATTTAATTACAAGAAAAGGAAATTACGAAAACATGAGTAATAATTACGTTTCCAGAAATATAGAACAGTAGCAGAAATTTTTTTTGCTTCATTATGAATTCCCATTAGAAATAATTTGCAGACGAAATGAGGAAAGTGTAATTAACCAAGAGCTAGAATATTTTGTAGAATAATAATTAAAATTTTTATTTGATGATATCACCCTTCCTTCCATTTGTACAATTATTTGTATGTCTACAAAATAAGGAGAAGAGTCTGATTAAAAGATAAGAGATAGTCGGTTAATAGTTTTTTCAAATTAAATGCAGAATAAAAGATGACGAGGAAAGTTTTGAGACTGTAGAGTTAATTGTGGGTTTATGAGGGGGAAGACCGAGGACGAGGAGGACATTCAATTAAAACTAATTTAATTTCATTCCATTCTACTCAACCATAACCCAATTTTGAATATTTAATCACTGACTGTTTTCCTCTCGTAATTCCGTCTTGTTAATTAAAAAATTTGTGTGGATCCAAAATTTTTATATCCCTCCTCCAATGGCATGAGATCATCTCATTAAGATGGGAATGTAAATAAATGTGGGACAATAAAATTGACATATTACTCTTCTCTCTCCCTTTTTCTGTGTGTGTGTGTGTGTGCCTGGGAACAGTTTCTCCCGAGTCAGAGAACTCGTAAATTTTGGAAACAGCAGAATCTCGTGTACAACAAGTACAACATGGACACTCTGGAAGCCCAATTTGGTGCAATTGATTGGAAATGGTGTACGTATTTTATTTTTCTCCCTCCTTCTCCACTCCCCCATAAATTTTATTGTACTTTATACTCTTTTTCTGTCCATTCCACCCTTTTCCCGTGAACAGAAAGATAGAACATTTTTGAATGTATAGAAAAGAAATTTCTTTGTGCACTTTCTTCAGTACTGGGATGCCTTGTTCGGGGGAACAGTGCTGACGGGTACAATTTCGACCGAGAGGCTGTCAATTGGAAAGAGATGGCTGGGACCGTCTACGTCCCCTACCCGGATTACCTCCGAAGACTTTTCACCTACATCCAATTCGTCAATAAAAGGTCAATAAAAAGTTCCTCTTTCACAATGAGACAAATGGACACAAAAATTCCTCGCCTCCTCTTCCTTCTCATTGTCCTCCTCCTCCCATACAAAATTCCTTCAATTGATTTTCCCATGCCTGTGTGTATGTGGGTGTACAATGAAAATCCATCTTGGTTTTACCCCATCCCTCCTTTTCTCTGTTGATTATTGGAAAATTGTAAATTTTTCAAATTTTGATGTCCTCTCCTCAGCCTCCCTCTTCCTCACAAAATTTGGATATGTCATCCATAATGGAAGGATTTGAATAGTTTGAATGAAGAAATGATTAAATTTTTAAGTGTAGGATCCAAAGTTCAAGTGTATACTTTATAAGCACTTCCCCTCCTCCCATGCATAATTGATGAAAGATTGACGGTGAGTGTTTTGTTGTTGTCTCTTTTGTGTATTTTTTTGACAGACTTCTGTACAATGCGATGCTAATGGTGTACGTGAGGGACATGTTGAATGATTTAGTGGACAAGGGGAAAGTGGAGGTGACCCCATCCAAGTCTACTCTGTCCTCACCCCCGACGGCCAAACCGGAGGGAGTTGGAGGAGATGAGCCGAGATGGAAATTTTGCGTTCATTCTACAAAATCCGTCTTTGCCATGGAACTCTCGAGCTTGTACCTCCGTACTTTTGACCCAATCTACTTACACCGTGTCCGTCGGGATGTGAGTGTCTCTCTCAATTTATATTCCATTTACTCCTATGATTCCTATGATTAGTCGGAGGAATCCAAACAAGTTTTTCCTAAAAGTATATTTCATGGCCAAGTTCTACATAAGAGACGACAATGAAGCTTGGCATTGGATTACTCAAAAATTGAATAATGAGGATTAATGAAAGTCCCCCCCCCCCTCTCTCTTTCTCTCGTCAACGTCAATCTTACCATGGAGACGTTTGAACATTTAACTGTCAGCAGTGACACAGATATACGCAATTGTGTAAATTTCGACTCGACATGCCAACATAATATTATGTAGTGAGAGAAATGTAGGTCAAAATTTGACTTGAATAATATTCGAACATTAGGTCGGAATGACTGTGGCTCTGGCAAAGAAAATTTTGTGAATGACAGTTTGTGTCGCACAATTTGAGGTCACACACACATTACATGTACAACATTTGAGACTCTGTAGGTCACCAAGTCAAAACAGTTTCCATATTTCTTCAGTTTTGAGGGGGAAACTAGGATAACTTCTTTCTCGGAGGAGAGAGGAGGAAAAATTAATGTCTCACTTTTGGTCTCGTCCACAGATGCTTTTATTGTGAGTTGGGAAGTCTCATGGTAAATTATACCGTACTGTTACTTTACTGTATGACCTGCCTCTCCATTCCCTTTCTCCACTCATCTGTTATGATGTGGTAAGGGGAGTCTGTGAAGCATGCACAATGAAATAGTACTAATGGTCGTCATAAGCTCATCTCTCTTCTTTCTCTCCCTCTTTCTCCACTTTTTGCATTCCCCGTAAATGGAGCATCAAAAATGCAGTGTGGGCTCCATTCTCCAGGCTCTGCCTTTCCCCTCCTTCCAGCTACCAAAGAATGGGGCAGTGTGCATGACTGTCTCATGGATTTCTTCGTATAAATCATGAATGCTCCTTTCTCCCTGTCTCTCTCTCATTATACGTAGCCTAAACTTTGGCCATCAAAAACATGGAGAGAGGACTGGGTCCTATCTCTCTCTCTCTCTCTCTCCTACTCATCATGAACGATTACGATTTTAAGCACGTGCTTCTCTTCCCCTTGCCTCCTTGTCTCTTCAGATACATACAAAGTATTATTAGTATCATAAGAATATATAGGAAAAGTTTCGCAAATTGAGCCACTCCTCCTCTTCTCATCTTGGCAAAAATATTACAATGCACCACTACACTCATTAACCAAGGAAAGGAGGAGGAGAGAAAAGTCTTTCTTTCTGTGTGTATGTGTGTGTGGAATAGCAACTCCAATTATCATTTATCTGACATATCGTACCTGTAAAAGTATTCCCATTCTCATTTTAAAATCCTCATTTCCCCCGTTGCATTCCATTCCTCTTTTTAGGATTGGATTGAAGGTCTCTCCTTTCTCTCTCTCTCTTCCCTTCCAATTTTTTAAGCCTGTTGAATTTTCCCCGAGCACACACACAACCCTCAGCCTTGTCTTGAGAGTACGTGTACGTAGTGGGTTTGGGAAATGTTGTGTGTGTGTGTTTTGTGTTCAGAATTATTCATGGACTTTTCAAGCCCCTCTAATCCTCTTGGCCCTGCAGAATGCAAAATGCAACCATTTCACACGCTCTATCTCAGGAGGAGACAGAAGGAGGAGAGGAGAGGAGGTGCAAGGAGGGTATAGAATTGAAGCACGTTTGCTTTCCATGGTTGTGTGTGTGTATAGTTTGTATGGGCTGGGAAAATGTACATGCAAAAGCTTTCAAGAGGCACTTGAAAATTTTCAAGTAGAAGAAGAATCTTTGCATCATCCCGTACGGGAACCACTTGCCATGGATACTTCATTCTCCACACAAAGCAGAGGCGAAGAGGAGGAGGAGGAGGAGACTGCATGGCACGAACGACCAAAGGTCGTAAGTCACCTTGTCTAATATGACGGGGAAAGGAAGAGAGAGAGGGAGAAGATCACCATGACAATAACGTCACACTTGTCAAAGTCTGTCCTTTCCTGACTTTTTTCCCACCACCCCCCGGTGAATTGGAATTGAGTCGACTAGAGAAAAATGTGACACACACAAACAGAGAGACGGAGTGAAGAGGGGAGAGAGAAGAGGCATGACGGTGACAAAACTTTTTTATCGTATTCTATATTTCATCGTATGATTAATACAAAACAGTTATTTATAAAGAAAGGAGCGATGTCGTATCGAGGTCAGAGTTCAAGCATTCCAAGAAGGAGAAGGAGAAAGTGAGAGAAAGCGAGAGGATCAAGGATCGTGTCATTCCTGGTGTCTCGTCCCTCCCAAATTGTATCATTCACATGATGGGCTGAGGTTTCTCACGGAAACTCTTGTACAGCACACGATACGATATTTACAAGTTTTGAGAGAGAAAGAGAGAGGAAGGTATAGGCGGCCATATGTAGGCGAGGCACTTTACAAAATTACAAGAGGAGAAAAGAAGAGAGAAGAAGGGAAGGAGACGAAAAAGTGAGAAGAAAGAAGTCTGGGTAATAGAAAAGAAATGAGGTAGAGGAGGAAGAGAGAAAGGTAGGGATAGGGGTAGATTAGATACCTCCTAATCTACCTTCTCCCAAGAGTGGCAGTACACACACACACAAACACACGCGAGAAAGAAGAAGGATGAGGAGGAGCGGAAGAAAAATAGAAAAAAGGTTATGGCTGAGTAGTCGAGGAAGAAGAAGAGGGAAAAGGGTTATAGGATCTTTTTCTTGGATTCTTATTTTCTATTCCATATCCCACTCAATGTATGAGGCTAAATGAAGTGCGAATGGAGTGAGAGGAGGACGAACATCTTTTCAAGACTCCCATAAAATTGAGAACGCTACGTCATACGTACGTTGAGGAGAGACCTAAAAGAAAAGAAGGGGAGCATTGCTTTCTCTTCTACTTTCTCCTTGGGACGCGGTTGTGTGTGTGTGTGTTTTGGAGAGAAAAATAAAAATGAGAATAAAAAGTCATATTGCCTCTCACTCTGTCTCTCTTTCTCATGCTGTGAGGGAGACAGAGTGGTTCCTTGTGTGGATGTAATGGAGGGTGGATATCGTTACCTAAATGTAAAAGCAGTAGAGCTAAGGAGGATGATAGAGTCTCATTCTTCTTTGCCATGAAACAAAATAGCTGGATTTTCCAGCCTCCCTCCTCCGGTACAGTGTACCGTGGAGAAAGAGACTATTAGAGTCAATGCAATTGGATAAAGGTACAATGCACACACACACAGGTAAGAAAAATACGGTTTTCTTACAGGAGAGAAGAGTAGGAGGGGCACGGGGAAAAAATGAAATGGTAATCCTAATAAGAAAGTTAATGCTGAGTGTCTTGTTTCTTTTTTTCGTCTCCCTTGGTTTGGTTTTGTCAAGCCAAAGAGGAAGAGAAAGAGAGAGAGAAAGGGATGGGACACCAAAAGAAATGCTGTAAATTGTGTAAAGATAAAGAAAACATATTTTTTGTGTCTCCTCCTGCATTTCCGTTGGCTCATGTTCTCCACCGAGAGACAGAGAGAGAGGAGAAAGAGAGACAGAGAAAGTATGTTGATCATGAGGGTGTACAGCTCCACGAAAGTGAGTGGTGCTATAGCGTGTGTGTGTGGATGTATAACTGTGTAACTGTGCCTGTTTGTATTTTATAAGGTGGAAGAAATATTTGGGAACGTGAAGGAGTCTTTGAAGGAGTTTTTGAATCGATCGACGTGGCTGGAAAAGAATTCACGATTGAATGCTCTACGCAAGATAAAGACTCTAAAAGGAAATTTCCTGGCTCCTTCCTTCTACTTCCACGACGATTACTTGGATGACTCAATCAAAGGCGTACGTAACCCTTCTCTCTCTCTCTCTACGTAGACACACACACCCTCTCACTAGTCCCTTACACTCCTCCTGGTTTGTAAAATTGTATCATGTTCTTCCATTATCTGTCGAATCGTTCGAATATCATCCTTCTTCCTCCTTTCACTCCTTATTATTACTAATATGTATATTCAAAGTCAGGAACACTCGGATTTTATTTAACATGCATTTCTTGTGGAGTCATCATCGTATCTCCATCCCCTCCTCGTGTCATTCCTTCTTAGAATTTTTCCACTAACGTCAAAGAAATCCCTTTTATATGGAAAATTTTTTTTGAGAAGAGGAGGAATGAAAAAGTACTCGATGGGATAATGATTATGGTGGGAGACTGTCCGGAGAGGAGGAGGGAGAAGGAGGAACATGCAAAAGCGCAGGAATGACTCAGGAGAGGAGGATCAAGTGGAGGAGATGAGTGTGAAGAAGAGGAGGAGAAAAAAGCCACAGAAAAATCAACACACTCAACTCTTCGACTTTTCACACACTCTAGAGCTGTGGTGAATAAAAATAGGGAAATTTTTATTTATTGAACACTGTTTGGGAAGAGAAAGCAAGGGGAAAGTTTAACTTTCACTCCAGACATGTATTTGTATGAAGAAAGAGTAACAACCACACCACACATAGAGGAGGAAAGTGCACATTCTTTTATATTTGGAAAGTTTTTTTCTTTTCTTTCTATTATTGCAGTTGAGTGTGACATTCGATTTGATGTTGTTCAAAAAAAATCCTCACCAACTTTCTTTCGTGAAAATGTTTTGAAGAGACCATTAGTCTCAGATTGTAGTTGGATATGTATCTCAATTTAGCACAATTTTCCCAATCATTTAACGAATAAAAAAGATTTTCCATTCTTCCCTCCTCTTCCTCCTCCATGGAATTGTATGAAGATGTAAAGTAGAAAATGTGAAAGAATTGGATAGAATTGAAGGGAGGAGAGAAAAGGATGGTTGAACAATTTGATTCTAGACTCTGATTGCAGAATGAATATAATTTAAGAATTGATGGGAGAGTATGCTTTGTAGAAAGAAGACTTTGAAAAACTCTTCTCTTATTTCAGATTCAGATTGATCCTGGTGACTTTCTGGGAAATGGTGAGTGAATGACTGAATAATGCATGATCATTTTTTTGTTTTGTAAAGCGTGTGGATGTGAAAAGTAAATACATGGCCTTTGGTTGAGAGTCTGTGTTTGTGTGTGAACACAGTTCGTCTGGTGTATCGGACATTCCGGGAACAGCTGTACCGGCTGTTTCGATCACAAGTTGATGAGGAGCGAGTGACGTAAGTCCTCAGTCTGAATTTTAATGTGGAGATGCAATGTGGATGTAGGACTACATTTTGAAAGGATCAAATGACTCTCTAAATTGATTAAATGAATTAATAATTAATGGACGACTTTGTTTTTCCATTAAAATGTGTGTGTGTGTGTGGGTGTGTAGGTGGGCTTTCGTAACCTTCCCATTTGTTGTAAATGCCTTCTACATTCAGCAATTCAACAGTATTGGTGAGTACAAGGGAGAAAGGAAGAGTGAAAGTTGGAGGATACAAAACACTTTCATTTTAAGCACTTCATTTAAAAAAAGGGAAAATATTTTCTTTAAAAATATCCAAAATGGAAAAGAATTGTTGGCATTTTCATGCATAGCAATATGGACAATCTTTTAACGACAGTGCTTTTCCATGTTCAGATTCTTGACTTTCTTCATTCTCAATCCTACGCAATGTGAAGAGTGAAAGGGGGAAAGAGAAAGTTGATAAACTTTTCCCTTTCACACTTCATTTAATCTGAATAATAGAATTATGATTCGGGATATTTTCAGGATAGAGAAATAAAGAGAATGTCCATTTTTCTCTTGACACTTGAATAATTCCATTGATAAAAAAAACGTTTTTTTATGTCCTGTGTGTGTTGACAGTGATTCCTCTAGCATTCCTAACGTCACCCCATTACACTTGGGGTGCTCCAAAATATATCAACTACGCGACCATGGCATTGACAATAGCCCACGAAGCCCTACATTCTCTGGATGGATCAGGTACGTGGAAAAATTAGTCAAAATTAAAAATAAATTATTTATAAATTAGAGTTGGAGTGTCACTTTCACTTGCTTGTGAAAAATTTAAATGAGTCCATATTTGAGAGAAATACTTCATATTTTGGAATGATTTTCTTTACTTTCTTTGTGAAGGAAGCGACTTTGACGCGGATGGGAAATTACTGGAGTGGCTGTCCGACTCGAGAGGTTTCTTACGTGAGAAGAGTATGTGCGTGGCCAAACAATATTCGGACAATTTCCGAAAACTCATTCCATTCTACCAGACACATGTCCCCATTCAGGTAATCCTAATTATTGTTCTACTCTGTGTAATTTTCTCTCCATTCCTTCCTTTTGTTGTTGTAACTTCACTACATGTGAATCCATCATTTTCCACTCGCAAACTTCCTCCCTCCAACCTATACTTTGGCAGTTTGAGTGTAGTAATAACAGGTCAAGAGATTTATTTTCAAAACAACAAAAATGTGTTCAGCACTGCGTGTGCGTGGGTGTTCATGAATACTGGGAAAGTACGTCCACCTCTCTCTCTGTTGTAATTATGGAACAGCAACAACTCATTATTTTGAAAATGTAAAAAATTTAAGTAGCTACCTCATACCACACTTCCACTTCCATCCTCTCCGACTCCTTAAAATTGGAAAATGTTCCTTTTTAGCCCAATTTCCTGTAAGAGATAGAGAGAGGGAAAGGAAGAAACGGAGACTGAGCGAATAAATCATGTGCTTTTTTCACGAGGGGAAGAAACCTGGGGAACAAATGAAGAGAAAAGAGGGAGAAAAAAGTCTTCCCAAAATCCCCGTTCAATTCATAAATCTTTAGTTTTTGTGAGACAAATCGAGAAGCCGGTGGGAATTTTGTGAAAATACAGCCTGTCTCCCATCTATTCCTTGACTACATCATTGTGTGTGTGAGAGAGAAAGAGAGAGAGTGTGTGGAGAGTGAAACAAAGTTGAGGTCTCCAACCAACTTTCCGCTTTCTCAACTTTCACAATTCTTCAGAGTTTCAAAAGAGGGGGAGAAGATGGGTAAGGATGAGGATGAGGAGGAGAGGATTTAATGGAATATTCTTGGTATTCTATTTTCAAGATATTACTTGGTATATTGATCCTAGTTGACATGGACTGTTTAGAAATCTCAACTTTTGACTAAAGCCCTTGTTATTTTTGAAATCGTGGAAGGGATAATACACAAATTGTAACTGCCTTTTGTGAAGAATAATGATCCCAGTATTATTTTAAGCAACATGAGAACAATAATACTTGGAATGATACGATTCCATGACTTCTGAAGGACACTTACTACGTCAGTCAAAACATTTTCATGGATTATATTAAACGCAAAAGAATTTCAATGTTGTATCAAAATGCTATTAAAGTTTTTGCTACAATTCAATCTGTGCTTAAATTGTACTCTCAATTACAGGTGGACGGGAACTTGACTCAGAATGAGAATATGGCAGACATTGCTGGGCTGCAAGTGGCTTTCAGTGCCTACAAAAGGTACAGAGGTCACTTGGGAGGAGGAGGTGGTGGTGCTAGGATTAGAGAAGCTGAATTGAAATTACCTGGATTGAACTATACGCTTGAACAAATATTTTTCCTTGCCGTGGCTCAGGTAACCAACTAAACCAATCCAAACTCTCTCACACTCTTTACGCGTATCACACAGGGAATCAAGGAATTATTCATTGCCATGAAAATACCTGGAATTTCCTTCCTCCACTTTCTCTCTGTCTTTGTTAATTTTGTCCTGACTCATTTGCATGAATGACCCACTCTCACCCGTTCTTGGAAACACACACCCGATGTGGATTGGATTCCATGAAATTCCATGATCAGGCCTACTGTGCGAACATTTCTCCCATGGGATACGTCGTTCTCTTGGAGGTGGATGAACACACCCCGCATCCAGAGAGGTTTGTCCTTTCTTTCACTTTCACTTTCTCCCTATCTAATCCTTAGATAGAGAGAGAGACTAGGGAAAATATCCATAACATTAGCTTATAATCATTTTCCCCCTTCTTTCCATGTTACACTTTTTTAATCTCTCCTTTGACGCTCCTCACTCATTTAAGAGTAGCAGTCGACTCACGACTACTACGGTCCATGTCCTAGCCCATGTGCCTAGTCTAATATTTGCATTCACTGTCTTGAGTCATTCGACCTTGAACCCTCTTTCCCTCCAAGCCAGGAGTCACCCCCTGGAGCCCCTCAATAATCTGGTTAATAGAATCTCTGTACAGTAAAAAAGAGAGGAAGAATTTCTTCCATTTTCCCATTTCCATTTCCCTAGAGAAAAAGCCAGCTCAAAGGAAATACTAAATCAAATTGTGAGATGTACCATAATATAATTGAATTACATTTCTTTCTCTTTTGATTCCCCTCCTAAAATAAATAGGGTGAACGGCATGCTGATGAATATTCCGTAAGTAATTCAACTTACTTTCATTTTTAAATACATCTAAAGATTATAAAGGATCTTTCTTTCATACAAATATTAAATTTTTCTTCTTCTTCAGAGAATTCTCAAAGACATGGACGTGCCCACAGGGATCCAGAATGAACCCTGACCTAAAGTGCTCTTTATGGTGACAACCTCTCTCTGTGTCTATTGTTTTTTTATTCAACTCACCCCCACATTCGTCCACAAATACACATACACACGTTTAATGCCAATTAACCGTCACGTACATGTATGTTTCATGTACTTCACTCATATCACAGTACCGACCTGGAAATTTTAATGCACTCCATTCACAATTCGACTGAGCATCTTTCAGACGGTGTCAGTCAACCCAAAAAGGGAAGACCCCTTCATTCTGCCACAGTCTAAATATTCATATATGAATTCCAGTATTGATGTCTCGATTCATTGTTTTTACCCACTGGCAGATAATCCTATGAGAAGAAGCAGACAGTTTTTTTCTGAAAAAATCTCTTTTTTCATCATCGTCACTCTATCAGTCCACCTAATCTTACATAAACATACATCTATAGAAAATGAATAGAAAAAAATAGCTGCAACATTAATCTTTCAGATGTTTGTACGTTTTTCATTTTAAATGGAGAAACACACGTAAATACACATTACACACATACACACACACAAGATTCTCAGTTCAAAACATTTTTTGATGATAATCGAAACAAATTCAAAAAGTCTAAGATACATTATGAATAGAAGGATCGATATGAATGAATTGTACATAAGACAAATTTACTCTACTCCAGTCCATAATTTTGAACTGAAACCGTCGTTACACATTACAACCCTGCTCAAAACTCACACACTTCATAACTGAAATTTCCAGCTAACAACACAAGTAAAATTGGGAAAAACGAGAGAAAAAATCTTTTATTGTTAATCCTTGCAATTCCTCTCTTTATAATTATGCATTATTAATACATATTTACTGTAAATATATAAAAAAAAGTAATACATAATAATTTATTCGGTCTTCACAAGAAAAGAAACAATAAAAAATCATCAAACTCTTTTAACTCGCTTTCTGTCTTTTGTGGTTAATTAATGCATCCTTCCATGATAATTTTTTATAGCCGATTCATGGTAAATAAATGGACGAGACGGGGTTTTACATTTTCAGTGGGTTTTTTTATTAGCCAATTAGAGGCAATGACAACGAGCGACTGACCTGACTCACATTTATCTAAATCACTAAATGTACAACAGTAAATGTTTTTTTTTTCAATATTAGTAGTGTAGTCATTAAAAGTAGTATGTAGTTCAATTAAATAATTAATTATTACATAGCGTATGTTGTAGACTTACGTACTAAATAATCATTAAATCACTGACGTCTAAACAGAAGCGTGACACGCATTTTATTTATTTTTGGAAACATGTAAGTAGTAATAAACATGATTAATCTTACGTCACTTCTTTCCTCTTTTAAATGTGTGTGAGTGTGTCTAATATTTAACTGTGTAGTAACTTGGTTCACCCCTACATTTTAACTTGTGTGCATGTATTTAGGTAAGAATGAAATTTCCAAAATTCCTCACTGCTATAACATGACATTTCGACTGTTAGATGGATGAGGATTCGGGGAGAATAATTCACCACTAGCTCCTCTCATTAATTAATTTTAGAACAGTCAATAGTCAATTGTATTGTATTGAAGAGGAAAGAGTGTCAAAATGTGTTTGTGTGTGTGAGCCTTTTCCCCTACATGATGTAATTAGTTTAAAAATGAGCTGACACCACATGACATGGACCGCACAAGCATTTACTTGACTGTTACTACTACATCAAAAGCTTCAGATTTAATTGTTTTTCTATAGTAATTACATTTAGTAGTTGAAGGGTCGAGTAGAAGGACATTATGTTCATTAAAGAGAGAGTGAGAGAAAAGTTTTTATACCGAAGTTTGTATGTCATATTTTTCTTTTTTTTTGAATCAGATGATGTCATGTTCTTGTCTTTGTCTGACCTTTCTTTTCATCTTTTTTTGATTGTGTCCCTCTATCAATTGCATCATTTTTTTTACAAAATCCCTACAATCCTTAATTTCAATCTTTTTTCCTACGACAGCTAGTCTACAACAACAACAACACGAACAGTTTCTTCACGACGAGACACTCACAAAATTACATCAACAACAGCTGCGTACATAGAAAAAAACTAATTTTTTTAACAGTGACGATGACACTGAAGACAGAGAATTATTAAAAAAGACGACATAACATTTCCCCCCATAATAATAATAAATTGACAATTGTAGGATTATATGTAGAAGGATGAGGGTTTGTCAAATGTACAAGGATTTTAGAATCATTCTAGTAGAATGGAAAATTGAGTGTCTGTGTCGTTCACGGAACAACGCAGGGATTTGATTTGATAATAAATAACTATTTAAATATTCATAATATAATTCTGGAACTATTCGTCAAAATGATGAATGAGACAAGACATTAGAAATATAAATTATTACAGTACAGTTACAATAATTGAGTGTTTTATAGAGGAAAGGTACAAGGAAACAATTAGGAGTTTGAAACAGGTCATCTTTCTCCCTTCTTTTTTATACCATACCTGTATACACTGTGGGTCACAATTTGTGACCCACAATAAAACGGTATTTTATATCTAAAAAAAAGTTAGTTGACCTTAACTTTCAGTTCATTCAGATTGTTCTTTGGAAGGGAAATCAAACCCGTGTCTGAGCTTCTTCATTTTCTTTAAAATTGTACAAAGAGATTCACACGCAGTTAATTAATTAATTCCACAAAGTCATACAAAACGTCCACCTAAATTATAGTCCCCCATAATTATAGTACAATATAGTAAGTATGATTGAAATTTCGCAATTAATCATCATCATGAAAAAGGATAAAATTATAAACATGTCAATTTTAAGAATCCCTATTCTCCATGATCCCAAAGAGATCTTGATCGACACACTCTCAGCAATCAATCAAAAATTAATATTCTTTTAGTAAAGTAATAAATGCAATTTTGTAGCAATCGTCACGTTAATAAATTTCTCCGTATCCTTTTCTTGTCTAATAAATTATGTAATTTTTTTGCATTATTTTCCTTTTTTGATTCATTTGAAAAAATTTGGCATTCGATTCCTGAGCAATCATCTTTCTTCTTATAATGTAATAGTCAATCATGTAGAATGTCTCTCTGGGAAGACAGTCTAACTCCCAAGATAATTGGTATACATAATTTTTATCATTTAATTTAAATAGGAATTGATTTTTTTCTTTTTCCCTACAATACAATATTCTTGCATCCTTTCTCTCTCATTCTTTCCCCTCTAATTTATTATATTAATATAAATATTTTTTTGCGTATTGACTACTAATAATTAAAGTTTACTAAATTAATTAGTCTTTTCATATTCTTCGGAGATGACGATGCATATCAAAAGACTTTCACGGTGAAAGTTTCAACGTACACTCCATATTTTCTTTTTCATTTAAAAACTATCCCTAGTACATTAATAATATACTTTTGTAGTTTTCTTGTAGATTTTTTTTTGGAAAATCTAAACATTTTCAATTTTTGGAAATTGGAAATACAAATTCGTTTCATTTCAAAATTCACAATTTTCATAACAAGTTAAATTTAAGTATCGCGTTTTTTTGTTTCTTTTTTTCCGAATCGTCATGCCATGAGAGTCATTGACTCTGAGTCAATTTTATAGAATCTTTTTTTGTCAAATATCATTTTTTAAACAGTACGTAAGATGTGTGGAGAATGGATTGAAGGGAATAAGTAATTGCAGATTGTATAGGAAATTTGGAAAAAGAAAGTCGATACATTCAGAGGAGGAGGAGGGGAGACAGACATCAAGTCGACGAATATTATATTTACGAAATATTTTAACGCTTTAAATACGAAATATGAGAGAGACAAAGATGAAAAATATTGACTACCTACACAATGAAATCCTTAATATTATGTATTATTATTCCAATCTTCCTCTTTCCTGTTGTTGATGACATGACACTGATTGCGTGTCGACATACAAATATCCAGTTCTTTTGTTTACGTTAGTTGAAATTGTTACTTAGTACTAAATAGTTTTTAATTTTATTATTCCTTCCTGCTCTACAATGATATTGTATTCTAAAAAAGTTCTTTAATAGCTTTATTATAGTATTGAATTGATAGCAGTAGTTCTTTTCATGCATTGTATGTGAATGATCCTATTTTCTTATTTCAGCTCAAGCTACAGATTTCTTGTAACTTAATTTAAGTAGGATTTCGCTTAATTACGGGGTTTTTTAAAAATGTACTAGCGCAATTCTAAGACGTCAGTTCTAATGTAATTCATAGCATGCCATTTTTTTGTCCTTGTTGTTGATGATGATTCCTCTAAAAATTCTTAACAAGAAGCCTCATAATTTGATCGCCTGTTTTTCTTCTCATCAAATTTGACAGTCTCTTTTTTCTTTTGATTCGTTTGACATTTTGATTCGATTAGTGCTTTTGTGACAATCAATATTTGTAGGAATGATTGGAGGAGGAATCAACATTATTTTTTTGAAAACGAGTGTCAACATTTGTTATATGTCATCCGAGTCAGTGTCATGAGTAAATTCGTATATTTTAATTTAATCTCCTAGAGTGTAGTATACAAAGATAAAGGAATTGGACAGAACAAGGAGAAAGTCCTGAACTTTCCTAAATAATCATCTTAATAGAAATATCAAAAGGAAAGGACTGAAGGATGACTCAAAAACTTGTAAAAGATGCACTATAATAACAACAAGAAGAGTAACGAGGAAAGACATTTACAAACTACATATGTGTAAAGAAGTAGATGACCAGTTCAACAACAGTTTTTTTCCCATTCATTCAAAAACATAAATGGCAAGACATATTTTTATATTAAAATGAGCTTTATCCTCCAATGACCAAATTATCATTTCCTGTGAGTCCCAGCCTTTCCACCCTATCATCATCATTTTTTTAGTGTACAGACTGTCAAGGAATCGGTCAATATTAGCTAATATTAGTGTAATCATATTCACTTCCTTCTCCTTCTTCGTTGGCACAACCACAAATTTTATGTGAGACAATAGGACAATATGTAAGAAAACACACAGGGTGCTCCTCGCCGCCATTGGACCGTTTTGAGTTTAGAGCAGCAGTGACATTTTTCAGAAAATGCACTGAAAAGCATTCACAGTTAAAACCTACCTTTAATCAGTAGTAACAGTAGCAGCAGTGTGTGTGTATGATTTAGACTACACATAAAAAAACCCAACATTATTATACAGGTAACTAGTTTATAGAGCAAAGGAAATAAATTAAGTTAAAACTTCTTTTTTTTTCAGTCAACATGCAAATAGATAAAAACTACAAAACAGTTATTATCATCATTAACAATAATAATAAGAGTTTTGCAGAGAAATGGGAATAAAAACTAATTATATTACAATATATACAGTGGATTCACAAAGTCATTAAAAAATGAAAATGCAATAACTAGACACCTTACGAAAAACTACAGTCTAAGAAATAATATAGCTGTAAACAATAGTATCATAATTGTTACACGTACACATGAGATTATTAACAATAAAACGAAAACAACAACTAGTTTAAATTAAATTAGGCTGCCTCCACAGCATTAAATAGCTCATTGACAGTCCTTGTATTTGGCGTAATTCATAAAATAACCCTCACAAAGTTGACTGAAATTCATGTTCATGTCTGTGTGAACTTAACATACCTACATAATTTCCTAATAACGACAGGAAATCAAAATAGTCCTTACGAAATACAAATTAAAATTAACGTAATGTAACTTAATTGAAGGTAAGTGACACATGATTCATTTTACCTACTTAATTATTAAACTTAACTAATTTTTGGTAACTTGATTCCTTTTTCTTTCCTCATTCATATCGTGTGTGTGTGTGTAAAAAAGGTTTACTCTTATTACATAGTAAACGTCTGCTTTCTTGGCATTACAGACAGACCGTTAAAATAACGTTAAAAAAAAGAGCGAGAAATGGCATACATTTTTAGCTTCTCCTTAGTAGTTGTATCCCACCCCTTAGGACACACACTTTTCCTTACTATAACGATAGTGATTGACTTGTAATTAATTAGTTATGAGAACTAATTAATATGTTTTTCATAGTTTAAGAAAGTACCGTACATCATAATATAAAATTAACAAGACACAACAAAATTTCGATTTTACAATTTTAAAAAACACATTGTTAGTCAAGGAATAAAAATTACACAGACAAGTTGAAGAAAGCATTCACATTCCATCCCTTTAAAGGTCAACCTAGGACCTTCATTCATTCACAAAGAAAATCAAACATTATTTTCCTCTACAAGGAAAAACCCTTCTAAAATACACAATGCAGACCCTTTGAGTTGCGCTAAAAAAATTTAAATAGAAAATGACTTGACTCTTTTTTTGACAATATATCTCGTCTCTTTCGTCTATATACGAATAAACTTTTGGTTGATGACTTGATCGTTTTTTTTCTTCTTCTTCATTTTTTATATATAATTGTGCTTTAAATCTTCTTCCACTCAGCCTATGACGTCTTAAACATTCACGGTGTCGTACGGAGTCAACCCATTTGGAATAGTATGTGCTTCGTTTCTGTAGAAAGTAAAAAAATAAATCAAATTAAAAAAATTAAGAAAGACACGACACTATTTTTAAAAAATTGCATGGTTGAGCGAACGAGCGATATTTACAGTTGATGTATGATTTTTTTTCAAGTTGTTATTCGTGATAACGTTTTATATATTTACAGGACGTACGACCAGGTAAAATATTCATTTAAAGTTGTGAGAAAAAAATACAGCAAAAGCATTGTTAATATGTACATTCACAAATGATAAAAAAGAATGTCTTTTTTCAAAAAAAAAAAAACAAACAGTTGAGAAGGCATATAACGGAGTAGTGCTGGAAAAACTTACTGCTGATTCCTGAATTATCCCAGCGTATCAAAAATGCAGCGTTCAATCAACATCATCACACATCATCAATGAATTAGTTTTTAGAAGTCATATCAAATCAAACATAGTTTATATTAGAGAAACCAACAAACTAATAAAGTATTGGGAGGGGAAGAAAAACAGCGTGATTAATAAATTCCCTTCTCAAGAAAAAGAATACATGATTCTGAATGAAAGTCTCACTTTTCAAGAAGACGACGCATTTCCTCAGTACTCATATTCTGTTGAGAAGGACCACCCACCGAGTTTCGATTTTTAATCAAAGGGTCACGGTCACATTCAGCCTCAGAAATTTCGTTGGATTCCTTTGAATCATTGGCCGAGTTAGTACTCTGATTATTCTGTGAATTATTTTGCGAGTGTGATGGAGTAGAAGAAGGGGTGCCATCCGGTCTGGGAGGAGGAGGTGGTGGTGGGGAAGGAGTCCTTGATTCAGGGATAGCGACCGCTCTCATAGAACCTATTTTTATAAAAATTAGGAGTAAAATACTAGCTAATAATTTAGAACTGAAAAAATGAACACAGTGAATCTAAAAAACTGACCCATTGATCGACGACCCAAAGATCCGCGACGATGAGGACTTCCATAGCCGTATTCCTCTTCGATATTAGCAGGGTCATCATACTCGGGTGAGAAAACGTTATTAGGGGGAGCAATCATTCCGTTAGGCCCTGCAATTGAAAAATTTTATATAAATCATTTACGCTACACGTGGATTTTTCTTATCTGTCAAAAGAGGAACTTAGGACATACCAACGATTCCTCCTCCTGCAACTGACGAGACGACGCCAGTTCCTACGGGTCCACGTCCATACCGAGTGGTATTGCTACCGCGTGGCTGTAATTAATATTATTTTAATATGGATTTTGTATGCAATTTTAATAGGAAAGTGAGTTTGAGTATAATTTTTTAAGAATTTTTGCACTCACAGCACTCTGAGATCCTCCTCTATGATGACCATGGCCAGGAGGATGAGGTAAAGTCTGAGCAGCCTTAGATGGATCCATTTCTTCCCGGAATCCTGTTCAATGAAAAAGATTTAGATATTGTATCAAATGAGGGTATCGTAAGTAGACGCATGGAATTGAAAATTCATTGTAGAACAGTGAAAGTGGTTTTACCAAGCAAGTGGAACGTTGCGTAGGGACAAATTTCCTCATCTGGTCCACCGGGTCCTATTAAAAAATTGCGAATACACAAAAAAGACAATTTGTTAGTTCTCTTGTCTTTTCTTAAATGAATCAATTGACTCTTGAGGTCTACTACAGTGTAGAAGAGAAGAGAAAAGTATCATAGGAAGACGAAGAAATGGTGTCAAAAGATGTGAAGCGACCACTGTAAGAGAAACGAGACAGGCGCTGGATCCACATGGATTCCTTGACTTTGAAACAAATATTTTGTAGAATAATAGTACGATTTAAGAGATAACATACACTAATTAGAGTACAATTTAGCCACAACATCAATCATGCAGAGTTGGTCCCAAAAAACATACTAACTACTTACTAATTATGAAAAACAGGCACAAGTAACGACTAAAGTACATATAATGTGTAATTTAAATACATGATATTACAAAGCTCACAAAGGGTACATAAAAGGGAAAGTTGACAAAGAGAAAGAGATACACACACAAGTGTATGAGATGACCACACAAATAGAGGACTAAAAAGTTATTTGCTAAATGAATTACCACCGGATTCTTGACCATGAGGGGGGACTGCGGGGGCTACGTAGTTGGCTGTTTTAATTATAAGAGAGCATGACATGAATATGTATTTTATTTACAATGTTGACCTCGTAAAACTTTTTACTTTAAAAATTAAGGCTTATGTGGCTTATAAGTGGTTGCTTAAAGATATGAACAATTTTTCATATTTACAAAGAAGATTAAAATTAATTCAAATTAGTAGTGAACATTCCTTCCGTGCAATAATCTGTTGTCTAATTTTCAATTTCAAAATTTGTCTCAAAATACATTGTCAAAATCAGTGAAGAGAAAGTCTCTTTTTTCCCATTTACAATTATAACTATCCACGCAGATAATTAACACACCATCCATCAGTTCTTTTTTGTCAAAATTTGACTCAAAAGTGCTTTTTTAAAAAACTGAAAAACTTTTTCAGAAAAATTGAATTTTTACTGAGTGATTACAAATTGTTGGTCGAGTATAGGAATGTAGAAGCATTTTAATCTTTTTGAAAATAAAATACCTGGTTGGGATTCATAAAATGTTCCGTTCGCATTAGCCAATTCTTCGTAAGTGTGGGGAGCTCCAGCTGCTGCTACTCTTCGAGGATTCCATGTAGCTTGGCCTGATTACAATATTCAACATTCAAAGCAAGAACTAAAAAAATTCACATTCTTCCATTGTTTCGCTCTATACTATTACATGATATCCATTTGGTTAATTCTTTCCATTCGTTATTTCGCTATTTCCAACTCTTGCAACAATCATCTCCATTCACTCTCCACTCTAATGACATTAAGATATTGGCAAAAATCTATATTCTCTAAGAGATGAAAAGCTTTTTTGCTATGATAAATATAAAAATTAGAATTTTTGTAGAAAATGGTAGGAAAATGTAAAAAAAACACCATTGATTGTCAAAATGCCAATATTGTGTGAGCATTCACAGTGAAAGCTAAAGGTAGAAGGTGCAACAACATTTATATGTAATCATGGGAGGAACTAAATAAATTATGACATATATAGTACAATCAGAGATGTGTAAATTTGTAAGTAGGGTAGTCTCCCTAATTTATCCTTATGACAATTAAATAGCATTCTCAATGATGGACGTGCGCCTTACCCCCTTTACGGCTCTTGTGTCAGTCTTGTGGCTTGTGACTCGAATATTATTTCTTTTAATGAGAATGTTGAGTTCTAAATCCAACTAAATGGAACTAAAATTGACATGGAAGAATAGGATTCAAAAGGAGAGACTTTACCTCGTTTCAGTCTGTCGCATGTAGTGTAATTTGAACCGGGTACTGGAGGAAGTTTCCGATTCGGTGGTGCAATGTAGCCCAACTCATCTCGGAATTCGCGTTTCAAAGTCATTCCTCGCATGTCCGGTTGAGCATAAAGTCCTTCATCTGTGCAATTCAAAAAATTTCAATATTTGTGATCAAAATCAATTCTTCTACATGTTTGAGTCTATAATGAACTAATGGATGAGATGCATCCTTTTTTCCGAGCTTCCAGCCCGAGAACAAAATACGGGACATGAATTGGTCATATTTGGGTATGGGAGGGGAACAGAGGAGTCCACGATGGATGTAACATGGGTGGAGGATGATAAACTGATAAAGAGAAAAAGGTGGAATTTGAGACCTCGGAGACGGACACTCTCAGGTCCACGATTACGACGAGATACGGCCACACAAATGACAGCGATGCCAACAACAATGATGACAATCATTGCCAAGGCGGCTATGCACATATTGTAGTCGACCCACTCAGGGAGCCAAGGGAAAAGCTCCAGTAATTGTGCTCTGCCATTGTCATTATTTCTAGCAGGGGCAATCACATCTAAAGTCGGGGGAGAAAACAAACAAAAAAACAGAGTGATTAACAAAATTTTTCAATTACCTTTGTGAATGGAATCAGTTTTTCCACGACGAAGAGCGCATATCGTAATTAGGGCTGTGATTATCACAACGACAGCAGTGGCAACTGGGACTACGAGATTCAGCCTTGAACTCAGGTATGCTATCCAGTCAGCCGTCAAGTCGCCGCTCTCATCTCTTGATGGTGGGGCCAAAATATCTAATAATATACTCAAAATATTAATTTTTTAGCCACATGGATGCATATATTTCATTTTAATATATACATTACCATCTTTGCTTTTAAAATATTTATTACTCCTAAATTAAATTCCACTATTCTTAATCCTTTCTATCCGTTTCCCTTCAAAAATATTACTTTTCATTTGAAAAGGCAAGAAGGGCGAGCAACGACGTGACGGCTACTTGGGATTTGCAGTGCATTTGTGCTTTCATTTTGAATCGAACATGCATTTTTGTCTTAGACTGAGCGCATTTATGGAGGTTATTTAACGGGAAGATTGTCAGAAACAATAACAAAAAGACGTACTTCCTTGAACGGTGAGTGTCGCAAATTCAAATTCAGCTTGAGTCATTCCAACATTGTTGTGGGCTGTGATACGAAGTTGATACCATGTAGCCGGGGTCAAGTCCAGGACAACATAATTTCCACTTGGCTTCACACTATTTGACACCATTGTCCATTCATTTTGATGCTTGGCTTTGTATTCAACCACAAAGTAAAGCATTGGGCAACCACCATCATCCCAAGAGCTCAAATGCAAAGTCACACTATTTGGAGAGACCTCAATAAACTTTTCAGCTTTAGGAACGGTTGGTTTGCTTCCCTTGGTCCTTGTATTCAAAATATCTGAGGCTTCACCCGTGCCAATACTGAAAATGAATACACAATATTGATAAAGTTTAGCAATTAATATAGTTGAGTACTCAATGAATTGGCCAATCTTCTATTAATTGATTGATGTACCTGTTGTAAGAAGTTGCGTAGAGTTGATAGCGAGTACCACATGACAAACCCTCAAGATTGTACTCAGAAATGGTTGGAGCAATCTGAGTCACTTCCCACTCTCCGAAATCCTGTTTGTAGTGTAATGTGAGTCCATGAAGGGGTGCAGAGTCAGTTGGTGATCGGAGACGAACTGTGATTGTACTCTCACTCGTCTTGACCAGGGAAATGCTTGGTGGTTGAGGAGGTGCTTGGACTACCAATGTGTGAACAATTGTGTCATAACCATTTGAGTTTTCTGCCCTGCAACTGTAGTCACCTGCAAAAGAATTTCCAGAAAAAGTTAATCAAATAATTCATATTGATGTGTGGTCACATAATAATTCTTGTGATGGAACGAACCGGCATCCTTTCGCAAAACTTCTTTGATGAGCAGACTGCCGTCCGGGAGAAGTCTCAGTCGGTCACTCTGTGTCAATGGTTGTCCTTTTACTTGCCACTTGATATCAGGAGCTGGGACTCCAACTGCTTGACAGGGTAATTTGACATCTTGTTTGTGTGTGGCAATCTGTCAATGCAAATTAATGAAAAAGAATTAGTAAAATGAAGGCATGAAAGCAATGTCAAGTAAATAGAACGTGTCCAACCATTTTCTCAGCAAAAGATGCAATCTTTGCGGGGACTTTGTTTGTGGGAGAAATCGTCACTGATTTTGAAGCTCCACCTTCTCCAATGGCAGTTGAAGCAGTCACCCAGAATTCGTACCTTTCCTTCCTCTTCAATCCAGATGCCTCATACGTATTTTGGAAAGCAGGGACTTTGTGTGACTTTGGTTCAGCCTAAAACAATTTAAAGTGAAGCATATTGTAACAAATTTACAGTACTGCAGTTTACAGTGCGTTATGTGGTGATGACTTACATCTTTCTCATTAGTACGTGAGTAGACAGTGTACTGAATGACAATCCCATTTGGTTGAGAAGGTGGTTGCCAGCTGACGAGGATAGAATCAGATGACATGACACTAGCTTTGACTGACTGTGGTGGTCCGGGTACATCTACAAATGTCAAAATATTATATTTTAGATTTGTCCGAATTGTTTTTTTTTGAAAAAAGCGTACCATTGAAGGCATATAAAAGAACCTTGTTCGGTGTGGCAACTGATAGGAATTGTTTGAACTCCCTCTCCTCCATTGGTGTATGCAAGAATGGTGATGTTGTAGTTGGTGTATTTTTTGAGTCCATGCAGTATAGTCTCACTCGCACTGGTCACCTTTGTCTCCTTGGTTTTGTCATCTACGGATTGACACATTAAATGTGTTAATTAAGATTTTACACAACAAGCACAATTGTTAATAGACCTATTTGTTATTGAGAATGTGTCAAGACCTCCCATACTTCATAATGAATCAAGTAGTTTTATTTTACTCACCATACCAAGTGGAAGCAGGGCCGTAGATAACTTTGTAACCTTTGATGACACCGTTAGCAGAGGCCAATGGTGGTGACGTCCAAGAGACTCGGATTGATTGAGAGGTCAAGGTGGTGCATGAAATGTCCTATATTCAAATAAAACATCATTAGTCAAACTGAACATAATCTGCATTAAAATCAGCTAACACGTTTTTCAAAGACATACTTGTGGCGCTTGTTCCGGCTTTCCCTCAGCAGTGTGTTGTGTCACTTCCTTGGACATTGGTCCAGGTCCAATTCGATTGAATGCTTGTACAACCACGGAGTATTCAGTGTACGTCCTGTAATGAAAAATTTATTTATGAATTAAAGTTAATTTCCAAATACAATATTGTACAGTACTAGTTATGTCATATTATTGGTTTGCACTTACTTCAAGTTACTGACGGCCAAGTGATGTTCCTTTCCAACTTCACGAGAGAATTCGACGGTTTCGAAGAGATAGGGTTTGTCAGAGGAGGCTAACTTGTAACCGACGTAGTAGCCCATAATGTCACCGTTCCATTCATCTCTGAGTGGTGGCTTCCATGTTACTTTCAATGTGTGTTGATCCACGGGTTCAACCTGTTACCAAAATAAATTTGTAAATTGGGATGCCATGGAATATAGGAGATTTACTTGGAGGTTTTAATTATTGACCTGAATTGAGGATGGGGGGCCAGAAGGTGCTTCTTCAGCAGTGATGATTGTCACAGACTGAGAGGCCTCAGAAGTTCCAACTTCATTTTCAGCGACCAATCGAAGATGATAAGTTGTGGCAGGGCGCAAATTGTACACACCAGCCAAGGTTTGTGTTCCAGGAACCAACACTCGGTCTTTTCCAGTATTCCAGTCACTCTTTGACATTTTAACTGTAATTCATAATTAATTAGTTTTTAAAACGACTGTCTTTAAGTATGGAAATGAATGATTGACTAAGATTCTTACACTCAATGTAGTATCTTGTGATGGGCGAATTTCCGCTGTAAGGTTCACTCCAAGCCAATTGCACAGATCGTCCAGATTTGTCCAAAACTTTCAAACCAAATGGAACTTCCGGTGGTTCTGAATACATTTCATGAAAAGCATGTTTTAAGAAACGAGGACTGGGATAGTCTTATTAAAAATCAAAGCATACAGGTCTTACCTTGGACAATCAAGTTGATGCTAGTCTCATCAGATCCAAAAGCATTTGTGGCAACGCAGGTAAACAAAGCCGAGTCAGTTCTAGTTAAGTGAAAAAATCACCAAAATTAGTGTAACCCAAAAGCTATGAAAAAGACGGTTCAGTAAAGAAAAATGTCTTGCCTTTCCGATCGTTTCACACTCAAGTCGCTGAGAACACCATTGTTGAGAATTTCTTCACGAATAGTATATCTAGGGTCAGCCTTGGGGTCAAGTCGTTTCCCATCTCGACTCCATAGGATTCCAATGGGTTTCTCTCCTTTACCTTCGCACTGCAACACTGCTGGTTCACCTCGCCTTGCTGTTTGATTCTTGAATTTGATTTCAAATTGTGGTGGAGCTAGAACATTAAAAAATAAAATATGTAGCTTTACAAGATACAACGAATCAAAAAATCATTTATAGCATACCTTGAACGGAAATGTAGATCACTGCAGACAGACCAGCACCAATTCCGTTGTTCGCCTCACATAAATAGTAACCCTCGATTTTCTTTGGAATGGCATCAATGACCAAAGCACCCTCTGAAAATTCAATAAAATATGTCATTTGTGCAGGTTTAAATATTTTTGAATTTTTTTAAATCATCCACATTTCTTCGCCTACCTTCTGTTCGCATTCCCGGAGCAGATCCCTTCAAATCACGATAATCTGAAGGACTATCTCCTGCAGCTTTCTTCCATGTGACCTAATTGATCATTTAAATTTGTTAATGTCAGTCGGGGCTACACAAAAATTAGTTGACTCATCAGGTGAGCCAAGTCACTTGACCACTAAAAACTTACCTGTGGTTTTGGGAATCCATCAGCTTTGCACTCAATACGAACATCACTGCCCTGAGCAAAAGCTCTGTCAGTTGGTTCAACAATCCAACGAGGAGGAACTATTTTCATACCACATAATACATAACGTTAGTAAAATTCATTGTCCAGTCATGAGACGTTGGTAATATTGTGGCAAAAAGCTAAAAGCACATGCTGCGGCGTCAACACTAAAAAAACAATAGAACAAAGTGAACAAAAAATGAATAAAAGTAAGTATACATAATTTAAATCACTAAATAAATACTAAATATATTTTTTGTAACATCATAACTACACACTACACATAAATTCTAATATTACAATTAATTTTGAAATTGTACATACATAAATCACAAAATACAACATATAAAAGAAAATAGAGAAAACAAAAATAAGACAACAGAACAGAAGCAAAATTGAGGTATATGGATGAATTGGGTAAGATGGAGGAAAGGGAGAGTCCCTATTCTTTATATGAATAATTAATCAAAGAGTGGGATATATGAGGAGAAGGAATCATTTACTGGCCCTACATATGAGATATTTTTGATTTGTATGTATGTTATATATACCGTAAACCTGAAGAGTAGCAGTATAATTTGCAACACCTGCCCTGTTTCTAGCCCTGGAAAAATACATATGATAACTTTAGTGAAATGAAATATGGCTAAAATAAGATTAAATTTTTTTAAAACGTAATTCTTTTGTTCAACGCACGTGCATGTGTACTCTCCTCGATTGCCTGGAATGACGGGCTCCACTAGGAGAATACTTGTTCTAGCCCCTATCAATGTCGTCTTCATTCCCTGATGACTACTCAACGGTCCTCCAGCAAAGCTCCAACTAATATCTAGTGGTGTGTCGCCTACAAAAATAATGATGCAATGAGTATCTAATTCTGAATGTTGCATTGACCTCAACCCCACATCTTGTACGGGTCACAGTCATTGTATTTTGTCTTTTTTTGTCAAGCTGACCTGAGCTCACAAGGCAAGTCACTTGGGTAGTTGAGCCTGCATAAACGGCCTCATCACCAAAGTCAAATGGAACAATTGATGGTGGAACTGATTCGGGAAAGAAAGATAAAAATCAATGTCACGGAGATCGGGGAAGCAAAGAACAATCTCGCTTTCAACAAACTTCCTATCAACCCACTTATCACAGTTGAACCTATCATGTAAGTTACTAGATACCCTACCAATGTGTGTAAAACATAAATATGCAGTGGTAGACATGAAATTGTGACGGGGAAAGCGCAACGTGAGAGCAGAGCAGAGCAAAAACAAGGCATTGACACTTTTCAGGGGTCATTTACCGCGAACAATTAACTCAGCACTGTAGTTTGTAGTGCCAGCTGCATTTGTGGCTACACATCTAATTTCAGTCAAAAAATGATGCTAAATGATTGTTTTTTAAAAAAATTTGACTGCAAATTGAAGATGGAAACTTGTGTGTGTGTCTAACGTGTAATTTCCTGTGTGACTAGCTGCCACTGCGTCAATGCTGAGGAGATTAGTACGTTTTCCGATTCGGACAGTCTCAATCCCCATCTGCGATCTAATTTGTAGATTAAAATGAGTAAGAATCAGTGTCTACTACATATCTGGAAATAGTAATAATAACATATTTTTTTGTATTTTTGTACGAAAGGTTTCTGCCATGAAATATCCATCTTATTTCTAACGGAAGGTCGCCAGCTGACACGCTACACTCTAAAGTCTTGTACTCCCCGGCTGAGAGAGCTTCATCACCCCATGAAAATGGACTGATCGTGGGTGGTACTAGAAATAGGTCATTCAATTATTCATAGGGTAACATTTTTGAAAAAAATCGTTCTAAATTCTGGAACTTCCATCACCCTACAATGGCAACTAGCCTGAGTAGAGAAAATATTCTAACTTCAGATGAACAACCTTGAATGGATTTCAAGGAATATAGGGAATTTTAGAAAAAAAACAAAAGCAGCAGTAGTAGTCACTCAAAACAACAATGCGAGTTTTTAGTTCTATCACTCCCAAAAAACATATGACCAACCCTGGACAACAAGTTCAGTAGAATAGTTGGTCATCCCAGCCTGATTGGATGCAACACAGGTGTAAACTCCAGTATGAGACGCTGCCACACTTGGGATTTGTAAAACGTTTAGACGTTTTCCTAGTTTTTGAGTCTCTATACCAGATTGGCTACTACATATTCGTAGAAGTATTTATGTTCAATTGATTTGTCAAAAACTCAATTATAGATATATTCTGCTTGATAAATGAGAATTGATCGTACGAAAGCTCTTTCCCGTGAAAAATCCAAGAAATCTTTATGGGCAGGTCTCCTTCAACAACACTGCATTGTAAAGTTGCATGTTCCCCATACCGTAGCGGATCTCCTCGAAATTCTCCAAAATTAAAAGGCATAATCCGTGGTGGAACTACATATGATCAAGGATAAGGACAGTTTAAGAAAGGTGGTTGACCTTTAACAACAAACAGATGATTACCTAAATCCCTTTAAAAACAAACAGATGATTACCTAAATCCCTTTAAAAACAAACAGATGATTACCTAAATCCCTTTAAAATCTCCTTTTATTAAGAAACAGAAGGAGTGCAATAGTTCAGTGGGAAGGGACACTTATGAGTTTCAAAACAAAAAATTGAGGCAGCAAGCACATTTCAACAATGCAATGAAGGACCTATTGAATGTCAATTGACAAACCCTGAACGACGAGTTCAGCTGAGTAATTTGTTGCACCAGCTGAATTGGATGCGACACAAGTGTACACGCCTAATTAGATTATTTAAAGTTTGTTAAAAATTTGTTAAACACACTTTTCAAGAAAATTCTTGGATTTAATATTGTTTTTCACCCATATGAGATGCAGAAACACTTGGGATTTGTAACAGATTAATACGACGGCCGATTTTCTGAGTTTCTATACCCATTTGACTAGACAGCTCACGGCCATGGAACACCTACAAGGACTTAGTTATGTACTCACTATTTCATATAGCAATATTTCGCAAAATAGACAAGCAAAGTCCAACAATGCAACAACTGTTCCTACTTTTAAATTCTACTGAAACAATTTTTTTAAAACAATAGCTATTTTTGATCATGTAGGAAAGAAATTGGAATAATCTTGATCAACGTTTGCTCGTTACATGGAAATGGATTTGATTGTCTATTTTGCAATTACTGGGAGCGTGACTGTATATTATTTTCTTCATCTAAGCAACTAAAGAATACCCATGAGATTTTTATGGGTAGATCTCCTTCAACAACGCTGCACTGCAAAGTTGCATGTTCTCCATACCGTAATGGATCTCCTCGAAACTCCCCAAAATTAAAGGGCATGATCCGTGGTGGAACTATAAAGGTGATTGACGGAAGAATTAGAGTAAAATTAAAGAACCACCGCTAACATTTTGCGATTTCATTTTCTAAAACCATCCTTGAAAATGTGTTACTAATTTGAATTGGTCATTTGAGCCGTATTAAATGAAATGTCAACTGTGTGAAGAGAGGTGTATGCTTGCTCTTTCAATACCCATTTCTTTCTATAGGACATGACTAGCAGGGTAGACATCAAATGAAGAAAAGAAATTAAAATTACAAAAAACCAAAAGCAAGCGATTATTATCCTATTTGCAAAATTTCTAGCTAAATGACAAACCCTGAACGACGAGCTCAGCTGAATAATTAGCTGAGCCGGCTAAGTTTGATGCTACACAAGTGTAAATACCTAATTGGACCGTTTTATAAAAATTCCAGATTAAATACCCGAATGTATTTAAAAACGACATTTATGAATGTGTAACATGACTGAGTTTTTATTGGTCACCCATGTGTGAAGCTGAGACGCTATCAATTTCCAGTAAATTTATCCGCTTTCCAATTTTATTAGTCTCGATCCCCATTTTCGAGGATAGTCGTTCACCATGAAACACCCAAGAGATTTTAATTGGAAGATCCCCTTCTGCAAATGTTGACCAGAGATATTGAAACACTTATGGTATTAATTAATGTCGAAATGATGGTCCCTGGTCAAAAATTGTAGAGTCGATATCGACAGATTATGAAATTTTAATATAAAATGTGTCAAAAATCTCTAATCAACCTGTGACTGAGCACTGAAGAGTCGCGTGCTGACCATACTTTAGTGCGTCTCCAGCGGATGCTCCAAAAGTAAATGGCATTATTTGTGGTGGAACTATGCAAATTGCATGGAGCAAAATTTGATTAGTGTAATTTATATTTCCTATGAACCGTAAGTGTGTCTTGCTAATTACTGTATTTCACAGTTCATGAACAATTCTTATCATTGAAAAACAAAAGATTGAAGGAGAAGGAAAAGGCAATCATGAGAACCAAAGTAATGAATAAGCAGATGAACATTTTAGCCTCTACAGCGTACAGTCGACTCAATTTTTATGGGTGTGTAAGTAGTTTATACCATTCACAATTAACTCGGCGGTATAATTTGCGGAGGAAGTCCCACGACTCCCTCCACCATTTTTGGCAGTACATGTGTAATTTCCTAAAGAGATTTTTTTCGTATGAAATACCATATCAAGTTATGTCAAGAATTGGATTAATTAGTCTTGTGTTTTATATAGGCAACCTGAGTGCTCTGAGCTGACAGAGTCAATAAGAAGAACTGAACTTTTACTCCCAATTTTCATGGTGGACACACCCGCTTGACTTTTTGTGGACGTTTCCACACCATGAAATGCCCAAGTGATTTGAAGTGGAGTATCCCCTTCAATAACTAGACACTGCATCTGTACTGGGTCTCCCCAATTGACCGTTTCGGGAACAGTGAAAGGAAGGATTTTTGGTGGGACTGTTTGGAAAAATAATTTTTATATGCCATCATAGACAAATCACACAACGAAAAAATTGCATCAAAATGTAGACAAATTATGACCCATAATATACATATGCATTGTAAATATGTAATGTTAGAGGATGAAAGCTCAAGTTGAGAATGATAGAGATGAAATAAATTATACGGACAATTAAAAACAATAGTTTACAACTACAGTATACGGCGCTCAAGCGGTTCACAGCAATTTTTGAATTTTTGCAGTGATTTTGTCAACGAACCATTCACAACCAACTCGGTTGTGTAATTAAAAATCCCAGCACTATTCTTTGACGTACAAGTGTAATTACCTAAAGATGATTGAAATGGATAATGATATGAATGATTTGTGAGGCTCTCGTACGTAATTTTATGCATTTAAAATTTTTGCATCTGTTTAAAGCCTACCTGCATGGTCACTAGTAATCTCGTCAATCATAAGTATGCTCGATTTTTGACCCAGCTTACTCACACTCACACCTGACTGACTCCTTGTAGTTGAACTCTGACCATGGAATGACCATGTTATCTGAAGTGGAGTGTCACCTTCAGACACAAAACATGTGATCTGTGCCGAAGCCCCGGATTGTAACGGTTCGTCTCCAAAACTAAATGGTGTGATTTTTGGTCCAACTTTATTTGAAGAGAAAAAAATAGGAAAACATATCTCAATTTTGAGTGTACTGCAAAGGATTGAACGTGTGTTAGGCGCTTCCTTAAATTTAACATACCTACAATGCAAGGTGAAGATAAAGGATTTCAGGAAGTTTTTTTTAAATAAAGCAATGGTTGAGAATGTAGGGAAAAGAAAATGTCAAAGCGGCAATGACAAAAATAAAGTAGGCACTGAATGTAACCCACCAATTTTGTAACACAAAAATTACCATTAACAATTAACTCTGCCGTGTAATTGACTTCAGCAATGAGATTTCGAGCTGTACACGTGTAATTCCCTGTATGTTCCGATGTTAAAGAGTCTATTATGAGTAAACTGCTCTTGTCTGAAACTTTATGAACTCTAACCCCGGACTGTGTTCGACTATTAGTTTCTGGACCATGAAAAGTCCAACTAATTTTCAAACCCTCCTTGTCTCCTTGTGACACTAAACAATTCAATTGAACTGCATCCCCGGCGTCCAGTGGACCATCAAGATCGAAGGCAACAATTTTAGGTGGGACTGTAACAATCAATTTTTTTCGTTAAAGTATACCCAACATGACTACCTATGATGGAACTCTTTTTTCCTAACTTTGAGATTTGAACGCTTTTTAGAGCGTTGAGTGATGTGCCGTAACCATGAAATGACCATTGGAATTGAAACCCATTCGGAGGGACATCCCCTTGGGTCACTATGCACTGTTTTTTTTTACCGAATAACACAAATTATCAGACACTTTCCTGTACGCATTGAATGGGCATAAAAATAATTTATGAATGATATTCCTACAGCTATTTGAGTACTGTCTCCAGCGTCGAGTGGGCCATTAAATGAGAATTCTGCAATCTTTGGAATTGCTGTAAGGCAGAAAATGCTTTTTTTATAAATTCTTTTTTTGTCTTCAGACAAGAATTCCTTGTTGCTTTGAAATGAGAGGAACTTAAAAATAAATTAGGAATGGAAAAGGAATAATGTGAAGGTTGACAAATGTTAGGAAATTGTGCAGTTTTCCATTTTTAGCACTAATTAATAAAAACTAATGTGCAAAACTGATACACACGCACACACACAATTGGCGCATAGCTGCAAAACGTGAGCAAAACTTTTTTTTTGAAAACAGTGTGTGAGTACCATTAACAATTAATTCTGCCGTGTAGTTTGCTTGCAAATTTGCTATTCCTGTCACCTGACATGAAAAATTCCCCGTATGTTCTGTGGACACTTGGTCAATTGTAATGATGGAACTCTTCTTCCCTAATTTTGAGATTTGAACTCCCTTAAGTGCGTTAAGTGATGCACCATAACCATGAAATGACCACTGGAATTGAAACCCGTTTGGAGGGACATCCCCTTGGGTCACTAAACACTATTTCGTTATCAATGAATATTATTTTTTAAATTTTGTATGAAAAGTACTCTTATGTAATGAATTATTGTAAATATGTGTAATTCCTACGGTTATTTGAGTACTATCTCCAGCATCGAGTGGACCATTAAATGAGAATTCTGCAATCTTTGGAATTGCTGCAAGGAAACAATGTTGTGAATAAAATTATAGTGTCAAAAACGTAATGAATATCTGTCCCTATCGTCTTTTCAGGATTTCATTATTAAATTGATGAATCTATGCACAGTGAAGGAATCGTTAAAGGATAGGACATATACCCCATAAGAAATAAACTACTGGTAGAGATGTAAGTAGAGCGTCGTAATTTTATAGCAATTGGCGATTAATTATTAGTCTTTTCCGAAAATCCCATATAATTATACCATTAACAACCAACTCTGCTGCATAATTGGATGACCCAGCTTCATTTGTAGCTACACAACTATTTTGTCCAAATATTTTAAAAAAATTATATGAATATCCAAAACTGTTATCTCGAATTAAATGAAAATCCGTTTTTTAGAAAAAAGTAGACTAACGTATAATTGCCAGCATGTAAAACGGAAACGGCTTCTATCGTGAGGATGGAACTCTTTTTGCCCAATTTCTGAATTTGAACTCCTTTCAGGGAGTCGAGTGATGGACCGTACCCGTGATAAGACCACTGAAAATTCAGATCTTGACTATCACCCGTCACAACTAAACATTGCACCTGTGCAGTTTCTCCGGAGAAAAGAGCATCCTCCGAAAATTGGAACGGCAGGATTTTTGGTGGTACTAAAGAATAACCATATATGATTTATTTATCAAAAGAGCATTTTAACTATTTCTCTCTGTCCTTGTTTATGATTCCTTAAATTCTATCCTGATTCTGATAAGGAACGGGATGGGATGAACAATTCAAAGAAATATGTATAAAGCACAGCATGATCTAAACATGATCTTCGCGCACAACATAGCAAAACAATGATTTGCCAGTTTTTTCTAGTCTATACCAGTAACTTCAATGACAGCCGAATGATTTGCCACACCAACTGCATTGCGAGCACTAAAAAATCGAGTATTAATAAAATTCTTGAATATGATTCTACACTTTTGTTCTGATCATGTTTTTTGGGATTTTATGAACCTGCAAGTGTAAGTCCCACTATTTTCAGAGCTCAGGGACTCAATGATGAGAGAACTACTCCTGGCCCCATGTTTCACAATTGATACTCCATTCTGAGTAGTTTTAGATGTGTCATGACCCTGAAATACCCACGTGATTGTGATGGGTGGATCCCCAAGGGCTACTAAGCAGGTCAACTGGGCCATTTCTCCACCCTCGAGAGGATTTTGAACACCAAAGGGTGATATTTTAGGTGGAACTTGAAAAATAAAGGATTTATTAAACCATCTTTGTGGAATTAACTGTTCATGCATACTTAATCCAAAGTTGATGACCCTTTAGAAAGAATACTTTTTGTAAGGAAAGTCTAGGATAGAAAAATCAAAATATGAAAGAAAATTGCGAAATAATTTGGTTGATAATGCGAATTGCAAATCACCTACACGCAAACATGAACAAACTTTTGAAAATTAATTAACCATTGACGATAAGAGTTGCTGACTGATTTGCAGTGCCAGCTGAATTCTTGGCAAGACAAGTATACTCTCCATTATGGTCACTGGTGACCGACTCGATAGTTAAAAGTGAAGTTTTTGAGCCAACTTTGAGGATGTTGACTCCGGACTGAGTCCTTGTACTTGAATTACCCGAAAATGACCAAGTAATGTGTAATGGAACGTCTCCACTACTCACAATACACTGAAGCTGAGCAACTTCCCCCTCATCCAATGCTCTGGCAAATTGGAATGGCAAAATACTTGGAGGAACTACAGTCAACAAACGTGATCACAATATTTAAAATCACTTACTTCTCAAGTCAATCACTGTGTGTTACCCAATATGCGTTTGTTTTCCCTACATGAACCCTACAATTGATTTTATCTAGTCGATGAGTAGGGAAAGGCATTGAAAAATATATTTATGACAAAATAAATAATAAAGTGGATGCTTAATAAAGCTGAGCATACCCGCAAATGCAATTCCGACTAAACTGGAATGTGTCTAATTTCTCTTTCTTTTTATTAAATTATTATACCGTTGACTATGAGTTCTGCTGTATGATTGGACACACCCGCCTTGTTTTTTGCAGAACATGTATAATTACCTATTAAAGTCAATTTGGTAATCACACATCCCACATGAGTATTCCAATTGGTTGAAAATTCCATTGGTTGAATTTTAATTGAAAATGTGAATTGATATAGATTCTACCGGAATGCTCAGCTGTGAGATTTTCTATAATGAGCAGACTACTCTTGCCTATCTTCATGATTGAGACTCCCGTTTGGGATCTCTTTGTTGCGTCCGCCCCATGAAAAGTCCAACTTATGTCGATGGGCAAATCACCCACAGAAATGACACACTGAACTTGAACTAGAACGCCAGCATCCAGTGCTGTGTTTCCGAAGGAAAATTCACTGATGACTGGTGGGACTACAGTACAGACCATTCAATTATAGAATTAGAGGGTAAAAAATGTGATTGCGCTCTGTCAAAAAGAAGGATTGACTAGTAATATATAGTTTGATGATTATTTGATGAAGATTAGAGTATCATGGAAGCTAAATTGTGAATTAATATTAATCTGAAATTGAATTCTTTGAAATATTTTAATGATTATGAAAATATTTTTATTGTAGGGAGAATCAATTGGAATTTTAGACTTACCCATGACTTGGAGTTCTAAATTTCCTCGGGATGTGTAACCTTGAGCATTCCTTGCAACACAAACATACGTCCCTTGATCCATTCCACGTTGAACATTTTCAATAACCAGTGTTCCATTGGGGAATACACTTTGTCTTCGGTTGATAGGTAGGACTCGGTTGTCTAGTGTATTAAAGTAAAAAAAATATTGTGAGAAAATCATGTACTGTATGAGTTATTTCCAGCTGTCCACCTGAAATGAAAATAAATCAAATTCCGTCATATCTTTAAAGCATAAAAAGTAAATGTACCCTTTTCCCAAATAACAGAGTCAATAGGATAACCAGCAACAGGGCAAGTAATTGCCTGAAAATTTCGAAAAAAAACGCCAAGTTAGAAGGTTTTCTAATAAAAATGCTTTCATGATTGTCAAAGAGATTGACTCACGAAAATTTCTCCAGCTACAACTTGAGCCTTATCCATAGGTCGGATGTGAGGAAGACCGTGGACATTCAGTCTGGCTGCATGAGAAGCACTACCAACTTTTGACACTGCCGTACATCTATAAAACAAGGTAGGAGAAATTATTTTTAAAATTTCGAAAATCTTTATTCACAATTTTGTAAACACTCGACGTACTTGTAAACTCCACCATCGTTACTGTGCACAGCAGTGATATTCAAGTGAGAGACAACTTCTCCAGTAACCGTTGCATACTGTCCAACTTGCACCCTTTCACTATTCACAACTTTCTTGCTGTCCAATTCCCACACAATGTCTGGAGAAGGATTTCCAGTGGCTCGACATTTGAGAGAGACTGTGGGTCCGGGTTGGAGTATTTCCTCTTTGAATTTAAATGTCAACTTTGGTGGATCAACTATTGTCGTGGAATTGGCAAGAAAAAGAAAAGGAACAAATGAGCATGTCTTGTAGAAAGCCCGCGCTTTGGGTTTAGTATGTATATTTCTGTGTTGACTCACATCTCCCTCCCAACTTGAGTTCACCGGTAGCCTGCGCCGAATCCTGGTCATTCCGTACAAAACACTGGTACATACCTATAGAAAGAAAAGTGCGTTAGAGTGTGCACAGTATACCGGTTTACGCACTTTCTCACAAGAAAAGAAACAATATAGCCATACCTCGGTCTTCCCGCCGAACTGCATCAATCCGAATAACCGAGTCGGAAGTCGGTAACCTCTTGCCGTCTTTCGTCCACGTGACGCTCTTCACCGGTGAGCCCTACAATAAGATAGAGAGAGCACGTGTTTAAGAAAAACCTTTACTCGCTTTCACTCCTCACTTTCACCAAAACTCCCTCATGCTCCTGTCTACTGTATTCTTTACACATATAAAGTATTTTTACTTGATAGTGACAAGTGAACGTTGCTGGTCGTCCGAAATCCACTGTTTGAGTTGCGGGTTCAACAGTAGCAGCCAATGGAGCTGTGACAGTTAGTACAGTCTCCACACTTTCACCTCCAACACTGTTGTTCACCAAACAGAGATACTTTCCAGAGTCGATGACTAAAAAGTACAAATTCGCGTATTATAGTATTTTATTCCGATTGGTACTTTCCTTTTTTCATAAAAGATATCGGGTTTTGCATACCTTTGGCTTCCCGAATGATCAAAGTTCCTCCCAATTGTTTAATCCGTTCATCCAACTGTACAGGTTGTTTGTTAGTCCCTTCCGTGAATTTGAACCACCTGAAAAATTGTGACAGGAGAAAGTTATTTAGAAATAATTCGATGTCATTAGTGTCTCAAGAAAAATGAACGAGTCTATAAAAATGGTTTTTTGGACGTAATAGAAAGCTACAATAAACTACAAATGAAATGAAGCAGAAAAGACAAGTTAGATTGATATGCGATGAAAGGATAGGTCAAAGGTCAAAATAGAATCATGTCATTTGGGAAATCATGGATTTTTGTTTGGTTATTGACCTATACGATGGGATAGGAGAACTTTGGACAGAGCACAAAGCTGCTAGTGGCTCTCCAACTTTCCCTTCGCGTGTTTCAACACTTTTCGATGCCCCACGTGGTTCCACGGCTCCAGTCGGCTCTGGACATTCAACACAATAATTCAACTTGAGAGCTCTCACCTCCCGATATGAAAATTCATTTTTGTTTGACATGACTAGTTTTTTTCCTTTGACGACGGAGGGGCGGAAGAAAATATTTTTTGGCATTTTCTTATTTTCGTTTTCAAACTGTATAGCTGATTGATTATATTTTGACCCTTGACCGTTCTCTACTCAAAAATATGTTATGTATTTATGGAAAAGAAAAAAGATTCGTAGAGTAGGAAATACTTTTCTGTTGTCAAAGTAGAGTCTAACAATACTTTTCTTTTTTAAAAAAACCTGAAATCAGATTTTGGATGACTTTGTGATTCACAAAGTAATGCCAGGTCACTCTTGAAATCAGATTTGATTCTTTGCCATCCGTCTCCGTTTAGCCTGGGTCCTGTATTTCCTGATGGCTCTACATTACATTTCGTATCAAGAAATCGTCTTGCATAAAAGTAATCATAATTTTACGTTTTTCGTAAATCAAAATTGATCCTGTTGAAGCCTGATTGTTGGGTTACTTGGAAAGGGAAATGAAGAACAAAGATCAAACAAAGGATTTTTGTTCCTCATTGAGAATAGAAACAAAAATGTGTTAAGTAATACCTTTCAGTTTACAAACATCTCCTTCTTCACATCAACTTTGACAACAGTCTTAGTATTCGAGAGAAAAGAATCACAAAGAGACAGAGAGAAATTCGCAACACGAGAAATTTGCCAATCTACAATAATAATAATGATTCAACAGATATGTATAAAAATAATTGAGGTGTACATTCAAAATTAAAATATTTAACCGTGCATTTGTCTAAGATAGAAATTTACAACTACAAAGAATATCTAAGAATCATTCAACGTGCATGAATTATTAAAAGTAAATATTATTTAATATGTTGTAAACCCATTTTGTGTTTTTTTCTAAAATCTTCTTAAATGAGATATGATTCTGAAGTATGAAAACTGTGGATTTAATTCCTCATTTAGTTTGTGACCTACTTGGTAGTTAATTTAGGATATCCCTGAGCATCACAGGTCACAGCCACATCGAGATTATTTACGACTGTTGCTCGTCGTGATCCAAAAAATTCAGAGTCCCGAATCTTTGGCTTTACACTTGTTTTCGGGTCTGCACAATTAATTTTTTTCATAAATGAATATGCAAATTACTTAATCATTTATTTAAAATGTATACACTCGATGGGCTGTGACTTTTGATACCCTCAGGATGTATTCCCAAGATTGTGAAAACCTCAAAATGTATGCACTCCTCTTAATAGTACTAATTCTTTGTGTAAATAACGTTACATGAACTGTGGCCTAGGACTCCCTTGTCCTTCTACGGTGAGTGTGACCGTTTCCCCAGCCCTCCCAAGCACTTGATGCATTGTCAACTTGGGTATTTTTGGACTGACTCCGGAAAGTGGTTCTATTTATTTTAATTGCAGATTCAATGCAATGATCATAAATAATTTTGACTACGCAGCCTTTTCGAGGGGAAACGGGACGAAGAAAGAATTTGCATTTTCCTTCCTACACAATTCTAGATAGCTCAATCGAAATACCTAAACAAATTAGGTATGAATAACGTGGATTGTTAGCAAACCTATACTGCGGAGCTGGAAACCCTTGAGCATTACAGGATACAGCTATACTTGACTCCGCAGTTTTCTGTGACGTTTGCATTCGGGACTCGGTCTGGAAATTCGGAGCGGACGAACCTAACGGTTCTGTACCAATCATTCAATTCAATTTGTTAGTTATGCGTCATGTAGCCTCAGAGAGCCATTGTTGCCTTACGAACGTTGGGAGACAGAGCTTGGTGTTCGAATCAACATTTTTTTGCCTATTTTTTGATGATGACATTCCTAACTACATTTATCCTGGAATATGTTTTTTGTGCACTTTCTTTACTTTGTTGTCGGTGGAGGGTAACTTTGGGCTGGACAAAGTAATGCGAATGCAGAGTCTGCCACTTTGAAAAAAGTTTGTGAATGTGACTGAACGGAAAATTTTGGGCCTGTTTGTCCAACAGCAGCTACACAAAATTAAAATGGAAAATGAGTCAATTTGAATGTAATTGAAGATTGAGAGCCAAGTTGGAATGAAGGAGACTTTGAAGTGAAATGCTGAATGGTGTGTCACAAGAACACCTCCCATTTTCATGTGTAATTAAACTCAATTCTAATTGAATCATAATCTGAGGACAAAGATGGTTTGGTAGAATGTAATTCATTCAATTTCAAGCCTGTCATTAAAAATTACTTGAAAGTGGGTGTTGGAAAAGCCATCCCTTGACATAAAAGGGTGACTGGAGTCCCCTCCATGTTGACAAATGTTTGTGAGAGTGACTTTTGAGAAAATTTGGGTGCGGTCGCGCCCAAGGGATCTATCCAAGAAAGAAAAAATGATGGGATTTCCACGGTTAAAATCTCCGTATAATTGTGATGTCACTTTTGCAGAATATTGACCTCAAGGGAAATTGTGACCGAAGCTTGAATGTGGAGACCAGTGACCAATTAAATGATTGAAAGAGTAGAATGTCAAAACAGTGTTATCGTGCCTTTGCTACTACCCAAGTTGTCACAAGAGAAACAAGATTACTAAAACTACACCCAATTTTTCTCCTTTTATGGTCCATGTCAAATTCTAATACGGATATTAAAATTTATGCCCTGTACAGTTTTTCGCCTGAATTTTACGCATTTCATTCACAATTGTATTAAGTTGTCTCAATTCCATTCATATAAATGTTCTTACGTAAACTGTGGAGGTGGAAAGCCCATACTTTGACATAAAAGGGAAAATTCTGAGCCTTGAACCCTGGCAATTGTATGAGACAATGAGTCTGAGGAGAATTTGGGAGCTGTGGACCCATGAGGTTCTATATAAAATTACAATTAAACTTTCTCTACACTGTCAGCTATCCTCAAGTACACAAATGTATTTCCTATTGCGAAAATGCCATGAAGCCCGAGGAGAGGAGACGAGATGTGAACACTCCTTTCTTTCCCAATAACCGTTGACAATTCTGTACCTGACAAAACTATCGTAACACACACGCTCTCATCCCTGACTTACTTTGTAATCGGTGGAGGAAAACTTTGACTGTGACAAAACATGGAGAAACTTGTGTCAGCTGATTTTGTGAAACTTGTACTGCTCATCTCACTTGAAAAAGTTGGTTTGGTCGCACCCACCGGGTCTTAATTTGTGTATGAAAAATTTTTAAATGTCATCGTCATTCAGCTGCTCTCTTAAAATTACATAACATGCTTATATGCCGTTATAGAGACTGTGTACTTGGAGAATGATCCGAATTCCTTTAAGTCAAGTCAAGAGACAAGAATAATCAGGTCTCAAACTATCCAATACTGTAGTTCATGGGTCAAGTAAAATAGAGAGAAAGAATTCATTGCTATGAATCCTAATAGTTGACTTTCTCCTGACAAAACTCTATGGCGAAAGCATCCTATGTATAACCTTTGTTGTCTTACTTTGTTGTTGGTGGAGGAAAACTTTGGCTGTGACAAAACAAAGAGAAACTTGTCTCGGCAGACCTCGTGAAACTCGTACTGCTCTGATCATTTGAGAATGCTGGTTTTGTTGCACCCACCGGATCTTTATTTTGTGCATGAATTTTAAATCATCAAATTGAACCTCTTTTAAATAGCATGAGAAGTATATGCCGTTACAGGGCCAACAATTCAATCTCCTTTAAACCAAGAGACTGGAATAGATTCACTATAATTAAAATTAGATGGGCGGGAATGTCCCTATAGTCAACTTTTGATCACATAAGAAGACACACAAAAGGATTTTTTGATTCCTTCAATTCAATTCAAATACAATGGCCTAGTTTGAGTAACTTTCAAAGAAACTGCAACTACTGTAGTGTGAATCTACCGTATTGTTGCAACTATGCAACAGTAAAATTTTTGATCCTATGAGCATTCCGATTGCTCAGGACAACCGGGTTCTACAAGAATGAATACATGAGAAGATTCCATTGTCCTGTTACCTAGTCTCTGGTGCGGGGTTACTCTGGCAGTCACACAGAAGACCCACTGCGGCTCTCATCTCAATTGTCACCCTAGTCCCGATACTATTCACATCCCTCACTTTGGGAGCCACACTAGTTTGTGGTTCTACACACACACAAACATCATCATGGTCAATTTCAACCCACATAATCTTCAGATGCTACCCCTTGCCCCTGGGTTGTAAGGTGACGGGAGGATGACAGTGCTACATTTGCCAATATTCGCAATTTCAAATCAATCTTAATACGCCCAACAAAAGACGAATAGTCATGAGGGTGAGGCGTGACGTAAACTTTAATTTCCTGTACCCTCCCTTCATATTGCAAAAGATTGTGCATCCCACAAAAGATCACGAAAGAGAGAGAGAGATAGAGAAATTTTTGTGCACAGCCAACAAAACCCTCTCTGCTAATTAGTTTTTGAAGAGAATGAACATTTAGCACGCACTTGAAAGATGGGACAGGATTCCCTTGTAAATCACACACAACTACAGCCATTTCTCCAACTTTGGTCTGTGATGGAGGACGAAGCATCTGTGGGGCTCTGGGTGCTACGCCGGTAAAAGGCTCTGAAATAAGTTTATTACAGCCCAGTGTTTGTTATTTTTAAAATGCTAATTCTAATGCAATACCCAATGAGAATTTTGAACTCTAATGATGGAATGCTGGGAGACCTGGGAATACAATTTCTGCACATGATGGAGGGTAGACTAGTTTGCAAATCATTAGCACAGTTATGCAGGGTGAATCCTGATCATCTAGTGTATAATAGAGAATGATTGGATTTTTATTTCGAAAAAAAACCAGAGCACCTAAATTCTGGAGGAGGAAAACCACTGGCCACACAGGTAATGGCAATGGAAGAACCAGCAATCCTTTCCATTGCCTGTAACCGGGAGTCATACGGAAGATTCGGAGCAGAACTACCCGCGGATTCTGTGTATCATAATTAATATTGAAACCAATTGTACTGTTATTCTTATTCTAATAGTCATAGTGCACAATTATGTGTGTATATTGAGATGGCGGCCGAAACTCTGCATGCTGTTGGACTGTGACTTTCACTTTTAACTAGACTTTCATGAAATTATGGAATGTGGATTTCTGAAGAAAATTTTCTTTGTGATTGAAAAGAGGGCCAGGTATTCTAAATTGGACCTTGCTGATGAATTACTCTCTTACTTGAATTTGGGAGGTGGACTGCCTTGAGCATTGTGTGAAATGGTGATGGAGGTGCCACTTTCCCTGTCCACTGTGTAAAATCTTTGTTCAGACGCCAACTTTGGCTTCATACTGCTGACCGGCTCTTCACAAATGGACATTCAGATGTACATCATCTTTAATTGTATCACACACATTCTGTGCCCTATTGTACATGCCATGGCGTTATGAACTGGACGAAATGAAGGGAAACGTTCAAGCCCAAAGATTGTGAAACTCTAATTTGGTCAAGCAGCACTTTTTGAAAAACATGTAGTTAATATTTTTTGAAAAACCTACTTGAATTGAGGGGCTGGATTGCCCTGACAAGAAATGGACATTGAAATGGAACTGCCAGCTTCTCTAGTGACAGTGTAAGCTCTTTGTTCTGTGGGAAAATTGGGCTTCATACTGGACACGGGTACTTTGAAAATTCAAATACAAGAACCATCTTACACCTCTCCATAGATAATTTTTCTCATAATTCTACAGTTATGTAATATATATGCCGTTATGTGACCAAGAGAGCGAAATCATTTATTTGCTGAAAGATAGGTGTGCACCAGAAGAACACAGTCGAAATACTCTACAGCTTTAGCCGGTTAAAAAGACATTTATCAATCGCTCCAGAAAATCCATCAAAAAATATTCCCAAGACTTCTCCCGAGACATAACTCTCCTCCTCTATTTATGCATATATTCTTGACTCTCCTCCAGTCACTCATTTTTATTACATTTCCGGCGAATCCCGTTCCTACCTCTCTACCTCCTTTCATAATACTTGAAAGTTGTAATTCTCTCAAGCATACATAAGAAATGAGCTCTACAGGTGGTACGACAAGAAAATTCATTCATAAACTTTCTCTCTGTGTGTACTCATGTGTATGTACGTGTTCAACTAGATTTGGAGGCCAAAATTTTGGATAAACTTTTCATGTGTGTCTCCAATAGAACAGGTATGAATCCTAATACCATTATTTTAGACTGTGGGAGTGTTTGCGAAGAAATACTCACGTAGTTTTGTGTACTGGGAAACTCTGAAAGTTGCACGTCAGGGCAAAAGTGGTTCCCTTGACGCCCATTCGCATGAAACCCGAGATTTGCATGTCACCGGAAAATCGGGGGGCTGTACTCCCTTGAGATTCTACACGACGAGTGTCATTATTTTCAAATCAAAAAGAATGTGTCTTAGAAAGTCCATCCACTGATATTCATGAATGAACTTTATTCCTCTGGTAAATTGAGTTCCCACAAGTGGAAAACCATTTTCAATGAAATGTAGTAACGTAGGAGCGGCCTTCACCTTCATTTCTAAGCCTATTGTTTTGACTACATGGAAACTTTCACTCTTTGAGCGTGACAATCTTGAACGACTTTAATATGTAATGGCTCACTTTGTGTCTGCTGGTGGATTTGCCTGAGACATGCAAAACATGGAAAATGCACTTCCTTCAGATTTTGTGAAACCAGTCATTTGAAGATCTCCCGAAAACCGAGGAGAGGACACTCCCATTGGTTCTTTTAATTCCAAAATAATAATAATTTTTAAAAAAACTTTTCTACATTTTTGAAGGGAAAGTGCCAGTTTAGAAAGTTGTGACGGCGATAAGAGGGGCGACTGATTTATTCAACCTACTCAACTGTTATGTATTGGATGACGAGATATAGGCTAGTGGAAGACTAATTCCTACCCTTCGTAAAAAGTTTACTCGTCTTTTTCTTGGTAACCCGATATGTAGTTACTGGAACTAAACTCACCGGAATTGTGGGACAGGGAAAGCACCAGCAGGACAGAGTAGGGCGAATGAACTGTCTGCAGTCCATGTAAATCTGGACAATGTGGACGTTCCCGTGAATTTTGGTGCACTTGAACCCAGTGGCTCTTTAGATTTAGACATTTTTGGTGTGACAAATTGTAATTAAATGCTCCTTTCTATTTGAACGTGTCTCTAAAATGTGACTGTGACGTCAAAGTAGTGGGTGACCCGAAGCTGTTTATACTATTCAAAAAACCTGCCGACTGAAGAGAAGGAAGAGTTTCTTTCAACAATCTTACCAATATTTGGGAGAAGGATTCCCCATGCAAGGACAAAGGAGAGAAAATGAAGATTCTTCCACCTGAGAAAACCCTGTACTCTTCAAATTCCCGGAACATCTTGGTGATGAACCACCAATTGTGTCTTTTGTCCATGAGGAAAAAGAATGATATTAATTACCAAATATTCTACGACGGCCTTTATGTGTAATGATTGTCGTGATGGGCTGTGACACAGGTCGCCTTGATTGCGCCCCACAATTTATCTACCTGTCTTGCCAAGAGCTACATAGTATGGTTTCGTTGAAACATTATGTTTGTGTGTCATCTAGATTTTCTCAATTGTCAGGATGTAGTTTTACTCACGTGAAATCTAATGGTTGAGAGCCTTGAGCCGGACATAAAAAAGTGAAGGAGGTACCGGCCTCATGAGTGAACCCTGAGAACATTGAAGCTCCAGAAAATTTTGGAACTGTTTTCCCAAAAGGTTCTTCTCGTTGATGAAGAGCATTCAAAAAATAATTTTGATATCAGTTAAGATTACAGATTTGGAAACGAAGCATGAATCTAAAGCTCTTTATGATGAGGACTTGACACTTTGATAGCGGCGACCCGAGAACCAAAAATTCCTGACAATTTTCATATTCCTACTTTTTCCCTTCATCTTTTAACTTATTCTGACCTCACTCGTGTAAAAACTTGCACAAAATTATTTTGTACCTACAACAAAACGCTTACCAAAATTTGGGAACAGGAAAAGCTTGAGCTGAACAGAGTAGAGCAAAAGAACTGGACTCTGTCCATATGTACGATGAAATTCCGGAAGTCAGAGCAAACTTTGGAGCAATACTCCCAATTGGATCTTTGAAAACAAAATTTATATTATCATCTAACATTTAAGTAAAATAATTCTCAAAATCAAACAAAAAAAGATGTGATTTTGGTGATCCCGAAGCCCTGAATCCGACAGTCAGGCTTGAGTATTACAAACAGGATGTGGATGTATGATATTTTTATGATTTATCCTCCTCAAAAAAGAATTGTAACAAAAAAAGATGAGGACACACCTACAATAACTGCATAATGGGATAGAAGGTACATGTAAATTTATGAATGGCATACCAGAACCAGACCGGAAGTGCTGGACTATTCAGTTCGAGAGCATGCAGAGTAGATGCATTTCTCTTTCAGTGTGTAAAGCAGATTTTGCCTGGCAATGATGTGTTTGTTTGGATATATGTTTGTGTATTAGGGATATGCAGTTGGGGAGAATAGATCCAACAATTGAATAAAAGTCTAACTAACCTAAAGGATGGGACTGGCCAACCCTGTGTTAAACAATGGATTTGATGAGCTGCTCCAGAGGAAATCTCTAGGGAACGACTCTTCTCGTTTGCTGCCGTGAAACGTGGTGATACAAACCCCACGGGTGCTGTGACCAACAATACAATACACACACGGAGTGTAGAATATCCCCCATTGTCAAGTTCAACATTACGCGTCCACAATCAAAGCACTCAAAAACGTAACCCTCCATACCAAGAGTCAAAACGGATGCTCAAAATATTGTCATTTCTCTGTTTACGTCAATATTTCCCTGCCCATTTTTGCTATTACTAGAATGAAAATTAGAAAAACTCTTCAGGAGAGTTCCTTTTAACGTGCATTCTATACTCACCCATTTGCTCACCAAATCAATTCTTTGTTACACATTGTACAAATATTCTGCTCAGTATCTCTCGATGCTATTATAATGCAATAGACTATTTCACTTGGGTGAGAATGTGTGACAAATGCAAATTGATGTGAAATTATAAAATACACACACATTAATATAAATAAGCAAAGTTCTGTCATGCAAAAATGAGTTTGATGAAGACACAACTACACTTTGAAGTCCAGTAATGTTGTAATTTATTTATAGGAAAAAAGCTGATGACCATAATTTTTGAAAATGTAGGTAAAAATGTTCATTTAGGTGTAGTTTGACTGTTCAAATCGAGTTTGATAAGTTGGAAACACTCTTTGGACGCACAAAAATCAAATTACTTTTCTAAACCTTCTTAGGCTGATTTTTCAAAAAATAAGTCATCATCCTTTTTCACTATTCGTTACAACCTTACTGAGTTAAAATTTGTAACTGTAGTTAAACTAACCATGTACTAGGTACTGGACTGCCTTGGCTAGGGCAAAATAAAGCAAGTGTGTTCCCTTGTTTAGCCTCAACAAACTTAAATCTCTCCGAGAATGGGAATCTTGGCAGAACACTTGAGACTGGCTCTGAAAATATATATCATTATTTTCTTTTCTCCTTTCAATATGCTTTCTTTCTTTTCAAGTTCCCAAGAATCTATTCATCATCAACTCACATCCTCCTCCTTTTCGAAGGATAACTACACAAAGATACAGTATGGAGGGGAAACGTTTTTTGTATTTAAAAGGAACCCTCTTTTTTCAGGCGATACGAATATAAGAAAATGCAAATCACTTCCCGTCTCCCAACATTCAGGCTTCGGGCCGCCCCTCATTCATGAAGCTGGCATTTTACACTCATAAAAAATTGTTCACTGGCAAAATTACAAAACCGTTAATTTCCTAATTATGGGCCGCCAAAAAAAATTGAACGGGAGAGTAAAGAGAAAATTAATTATATGACGAATTAGTGCCATTAATAATTTTTTTTGAGATGCCAGATTCATGATATTGTCGTCACAGCCCATAACGGCATATACATGTACAACATAACAGAGAAAATCTTTGCTCGTACTTTTAATTCGTCGGAACGACAAGAAAAAATGCGAAGGAGAACATTTTTGTATTGTACAAAAATTGACTGCTTTTCCACGCTGTGCTTACAAAGATTTTAAACGGCATAGATTTTCTCTGTATATTTTGATTTAATTTTTGAAAAAAGTTAAAAATTCTCTACTTACCGGTGATGACCAGCTTTCCAGCCGAAGCACTTAATCGTGTTTCACCTGTTAATCGATGTTTTGTTTGGCATCTGTTCAAAAATGTAAACATTAATCATGTAAGTTAATTGTTTAAAAATCCATGCTGAAAAGGGAGAAAGCTGACTCAATGGGAAAAATTCTTCAGTGACACTTTTCAATGAGTTAATTTTTCAATTCCGGTATGAATATGTACGAAAGAGTGACATTTGCTTATCAGTGCTTTCGCTCACCTGTATTCTTTCAAACCGTCCTCTGGTCTCACATCTTTGATATGAAGTTCACCCGAAGGCAGAACAACAAACTTTCCATCTTTAAATTTCATATTTAAAATAATACATTATCATTCCAATCTTTTCAATTAAATGTTAATAAATTTGAGATATATAAAATGTATAAAAGAATTCAAGAACAATCGGACATGGCGGGTGCAACGGGTCACAGGTCATATTTCAAAAGAAAGAATCACTACTCGTCTCATTATAAGAGCGAGTCATTCAAACGTTTTTCCAATTATTCCAAAAAAATGTCACTCTACAAAGTACAAAAACTAGTTTCATGAGTTATAATTTGGTTGTTTCAAAAGCCTACACAATTTAATTTTTTTCCTAGAATTTCAGAAAGCTCCCAGCACTACAGTAAAGAGCTAGGCAAAATTGAACTAAATTCTAGGCACACAATATGTGATGGATGGATTACAGTTAGTGACATGGAAGTTCAGAAATTTCAGTCATTTATGAAAGTCCTGTATGTGTTTCAAAAACTTTCAATTGCCAAAGAGGAATTTCTTTTTTCCACAGTCATACCATGTATGTATAAGAATTCAAGTCCAAAAAGAGAAAAACTCAACTGTAAAATCCACGCCAACTTTTAATTGTTAGTGACTTATAAACAAAATTATTATTATTAATCTTACAGCCAATTCACTCAAAAAAATATCCAGTTTGTTACCACACTCTCTAGACCATGTGTTGCATAACCTCTTCGCTTCATTCAAGGCAATCTGGACTTATTTGATTGACTGGACTACGCTTAACAAAGGCAGAACATTTTCTGGTTGTATTAAAAAATCAACCATATTAATGCCTCTTTGAGGCGAAAGGTGATAGAACTTAATGCCAGGTTTTGCCTTAAGGACTGAGGCTAGGCTATGTAACAATTTGAATTAACTCATACGCCTGTGCCCGGTGCCCTACTGCCTAGTCAGAACTTATTCAAAATGTGACGAGAAACTACCCACCGAAATTGCCGTCAGGAACAAATTTATTTCCATCAGAGTCAACCCATGAGGTCACTTGAACGTAATCTGAGACAAAAGAAGGGACCTCACAAATGACAATTGCGTTGTTCCCTGCAATATTTATTATGCATCATCATGTTATTTGTCGTTTCCAAAGATTTGGCCTAATAAGGTGTACATATTTTTAAACTAACCCTTAATGACATATTCGTTGTCCGCTTCACTCTCGTATATTTGTGAAACAACTGCAATGACAACAATAATAGTTATTTTCCAGTGAGACAATTAACTAACCAGTAATTACAGCCAGTAAACTAATTATATATATTAGTAGATCTAGATTCTTTGTGGCATCAAGTTGTCCTAAAAATAGCTGGAACCGTACTTTCATTTTTTATGACAAGTGACCCGGCAATAACCTACCGACCGTTCATCATGCAAGTTTCAAGATACCCTTAAATGTTGCCTCAGGTGTATAAACAGTGCCTATGTCATCATGCCACGCGACAACATCGAGGAAGTCTGCAACAAAACTCGGCAATTTACATTTGAGAATTGCCGAGTTGCCTCGAATAATATCTTCTTGGTCTCCGTACGTATTGTATGACTGGGCCACAACTGGACAAATAAACAAACGGTGTGGCTTACTCAAATTGTACAAGAGTCGTTTTCGGTACAGTTTGATCGATCTACATTCTTCGCAACATTACATGAGCTTGCCCTAAGTATAACTGGAATTGTACTTTCATTTTTTATGACATGTGACCCGACAATACCCTACCGACCGTTCAACATGCACAAAATTTCAGAATACCCTTAAATGTCGCATCAGGCGTATAAACAGTGCCTAAGTCATCATGCCACGCGACAACATCGAGGAGATCTGTGAGAAAACTGGGCAGTTTGCATTTGAGAATTCCCGAGTTTCCTCGGATAATTTCTTCTTGTTCTCCATACGTATTGTATGACTGGGCCACAACTGGACAAAAAAATTAAATATGTAGTATATGGCTTGCTTGAATTACTTAAGAAATTTGTTTGTTGGAGTGAAATATCCAATGGAGGAATCGACATTCCTACAAAACCTAATAGTCCTAAGAAAATCTTTTTCAAACGGTTTTTAATATACTGTCATATCAACTTTCTAGACGCGCTTTTACCGAATGCACATAACTGTGAATACACCATTAGCAGAGTTGACTTTTTCACTATAAGTTGGACTCTGTGGACCCCCTGTACCACTGCCATGACCAATATAAATTTTAAAATATTTCATATTGTACCATCGGCGATTTTTCCGGGAGTGTAAACATTTCCAATGTCATCATGCCAAGAAGAGATCTCCAAGTAATCATTAATGAATGATGGAATCTTACACTTTAAAAGTGCATTGTTGGATTTGATGATGTACTCTTGTTCCACATGTGTGTCGTATTTTTGACTCACAACTGTTATGAAAAAATGAATTTATTACAAACTCGCCTATACTATAAGTATAATACTGTATCATCATTTGTCCTGCTCGATATCAAATCATATGCACCTGCTAGGCAATAGACGCAATTCTCAGCTATTTAATTAATATTTTAAGTTAGCCGTCTAATTCCTCTGTACTTGAGTAAAATACAACTCAAGAGTCTTGAGTCAAGATTAATTAATGACCCCGCAATAACCACATCCGATGTTCTGACTGAACTCTCATTTTCAACTACATACCTCCAGACCCATATTCTATAACTTTTTGGTCAGAGTCAATCCAATTTACCACCTGAACAAAGTCAGCCACAAAACTAGGAATCGAACAACGTAGAAGACCGTTGTTTCCCCTTAGAAATAAAATTTATCAAATATATTACAAGATACTTTCTCAGATTTAAAGTTGAATTCCTTTATACAACGTAATACCTTATGACGTATTCAGATACAATCTCGGATGCATAGGATTGTGCAACAACTGAAAATTGAAAATGATAATGACCAACTTGTTGATTAGCGTCCTTTTCTGGTTAATGTGAGACAACCGTATCCACAGTTAAACCAAATTTTCTACAACAGCAAATTAGCTATGATCAAAAAAATACTGTCGACTTAATTTGTCATCCTATAGGGTGAATCTGCCCAGTCGTTTTAATTTGAGATGTATTTCCAATGTATTTATGCTTTAATTATTAGTCGAACTCATTAATATATTAGATAAATAATATGCACTCCACACCCACATCCGCCATTAATCCAAATTGCTCTCGTTTTTCTTTTACAGAAATCAAGAATAGAGTCTCGAACCCTGAGCAGCATTGACGTTATAAACGTACGAATTCTCTTCCTCATCCACCCAAGCAACGATTGTCAAGTAGTCACTAACGAAGCTAGGAACCTCGCACTAAATTAAATTTTCGATTATATTGACCGTAATAATGAATAACCAAATACTGGGTCATTCTTTAAGTGTACGCAATATTTTTTAAATACTTTTAAAATTGCTGAATTCCCTTTGATGACGTAAAGATTGTGCACCTCTGTGGCGTAGATTTGAGCGACCGCTAAAGTGAATTTCGTACAGATTAAATAATTATAGTTTCGAATTTTGTCTTATCAATATGGTTCATCACAAATGTGGAACCAAACACGAAATAAATGACCATTGTTACGTTTGTAAGCACAACGTTACTTGCACCCGCCCTGTACCGTCTTTTCCTTGAAAACTTTTAGGCAATCATTTCCCTATAAACTAGCTAACCCATTGCACCAAGTCCTGGAGAATAAGAATTGCCATCTGAGTCCATCCACGCAGACACACTCAAGAAATCACTCACAAATGCAGGAATAACACAACGGAGTGTGATTGCATTCCCCTTGATGACATGCTCATTGTGAACTTCGACTATGAACTGCTGAGAGACAACTGTTAACACAAGACAATTACAAGAGAAAATATATAGTTTCTTTGGTTTATACCTCGTTTGAAAAATCCTAACGTATTTAGATTTTCCGACAAACAAGTGGAAACGGCTATATATCATAGCATTATTTTACTCGTATATGGAATTCATGTTAAAATAAGGTGACTTTTCAGAAGCCCAAATATGACCAAAAACCCGTATGTGATACCTCACCATGTCAAGTTTGTTCATTTCAAAGAAAATTTCGGACGAACCGTTTTGATTTGAATTCGGAGTATACGTTTCTCCTAGACTAGTTTGCCATTCGGATATTGTCAAGAAGTCCGAAATATAACTCGGATAGATACACTTAAAAATTTGAAATCCATGATTAGCACTACAGAATCAAGATTTTTCGTTTAGACATGAAAAATGTGTATAATTTTATTTGTACTTTTAATATGGCATTATTTCCACGGATAGAAAACTCTTTCCCTACTTCCACATCGTAAACCTGGGCCACCACTGTAATAGAGCACATAATAGTTTACAAGTAATTTGGCAGTTTTTTATTCACAACCTCGAATCTAAGCTTGATTCTTCTTTTTTTAAGATTCTATTAACGAAATATGACCATTTTTCCACTGTACACACCACCATGTCCTCAATAAAAAATCCTCTGAAAATGTTGTACACACCGTATTGATTTGGATTTGGAATAAATGTTTCCCCTGTGCTAGTTTGCCATTCGGTCACCGACAAAAAATCACTGACATATGATGGTGTCTCGCACTGATTTGGAATTAATGCATTAATTAGTCAGCGTGTCGTGAGTAAAATTAGGATCAAAGGATGTCACAGAATTTTAATATTTTACTTTAAGGATCGCATTGTTGGAACGAATAGCGTGTTGCTTATTGACATCTACGTCGTACAATTGTGACACAACTAGGTCAAAAAATGGTTTCTTCAAATTATCAAAAAATTCACCATGAAACGAACTTAAAAGATGACAATAAACCTTAGCCTATAACATTTCTTCTAGTCACTCTCAAAATTGAAAAACAAATTTTGATAGCTTGATGGCGTTTCCTCCTTTCTTCCCAGTGATAAATAATGTCATGCCCATTAATTTATTAATGTCCTATGACCCATACTCCAGCGCAGTCCGATTACTCCGCTATCAATTTTTTTCAAATTGTTACCATATTTTTCATCTTTGCCAATGGGCTCGTCACCCCGAAACCATTTGTCGACCATCAAAAAATCTCCGATATAAGCAGGTGTGGAACACTTAAGAATTGCGTTGTTTAATTTGATAATATCTTCGTCAAACACTTTTGCTGCGTACTGCTGATTGACAACTAAACGCAAAGGACACACAAATTACTCAGGTTTCTGTGTACCCCGCAAATTTCCTAGCTAATATATTCTGCAAGAGAAATTATATTTCAGCTTAATAAATTTTCATATTGCACATAAATGTTCACACTTATTAGTGTGAATTCGTATCTTCTGTGCAAGTCTTGTCTTCCGGGTAAATTGATACCTCTTTGAAATGAAAACAAGTTCACAACTATTCTCACCAAAAACAAAAGTGAATGGGTACGCTGATAATACACATAACATTTGTATCGGTGTATTGACTAGAATAAGAAGTGAATATACGTACCGTAAAGGTTCAAATTATAGCCGATAAATATAACCTGGGCTGGATTTGTCCAAACAAAATGCCGATTTCCATCAACATTTCCAATTACACCCGGGCTATAATTGAGCCTTTACGGTAACGGGAAAAAGTTAGAAGCTGGTAAGACAAGAAATCTCATTGAAAATATTCAATTCTGAATTGGCTCGTCTCCAACAAATTTTTTGTATGGCCTGACACACTCAAAATACAAACTCTTTGAACCTTGCCATACTGTCTGCCTGTTTCTTCTTGCATTTTATTTCATTTTCCATCAGAGAGACACAGTCTCTTTCTCTCCTCCTACTTTGCCTCATCTATTCTCTTCACATTGCGTAATTGCGTAGGCCCTTGCACTTTGTACACTTTATATTAATCCCCACATGCTTATTACCTCTTCATATTACGGCAATTCATTAAGTGTCACAAGTTCTAGCGGTTTATTCCCTTTCACAATCATCTTACACTCAGCAATGGAGAGGAAAAAGAGTCCTTTCTACACAACCACACATGCATTAACTTTCCGAATGTGTTTACATTCCTCTCAAAATTCCTTTTCCACACACAAAATAAGTATTTACAAACATTTGAGATTCTCCTTTTAAAAAAAGTCTCATCATTCTGATCCCTGTCCTCATAATTTTCCTTGGTCTATTTCTGTACGCACATTTCTGTGGTGAGTACACACACAAAACACAGTGTTGGATTTTATGAGGGACATATCTTCATCTTCTCATCAAGATTACCCTAATCAATATGCACACACAAACACACACTCTCTGACTACTCACGATGTACCATGAAGCTTTCACCTCAGGTCAAGATCAAGTTCAGATGTGTGGTGGTGCGTACAATATCACCATGCTTTATGGATGTTACACGAGACTTTACCTTAAAATTAACTGATAAGTTATCTTCAAAAAAGTCAGAGAGGGTCAAATACAATCTACGTAACATTATGTCGCTATCGAAAAGGGGGAAGAAAAGCTGTCAAATTTGTCTTGTAAAATCTTGTCATTTGTGATATATTTGTTGTACAGAAAGGAGTACACACACAACTATAGTGTCATTCATGATCGAATGGATTGTATGAAGACAATTTATGACCTGACATCACCCCGCCAATGTCCTCCTGTGTCCTAAACACAATTGGATTAGATGAAAAAACAATCTACCGTAATTATCATTCTTTTCAATTGGAGTTTGATCTTGGAACCACAAGGAAACAGTTACAAAGTCCGAACTAAAAGCTGGAATGTGGCACTAGTCAAGATTTTTTTTGGTAGATTAGTAAAAGTTCCTCAGAAATAAATGGAACATTTAATATTTCCTTCATAAATAACTCAAAGTACCTTCAGCAATGCATTGTTGCCATTAATTGTATATTCCTCCATTACATTTGCAGCGTAAGGTTGACTGACCACTAAATATTAAAAATGATATAGTCGATCATCCTCTAACGCTGATCAATAATAAACCAAATATGCGGGTCAAATATCTTAGAGTCTTTTTCCATTAAGAATAAACAAAATTTAAGATGGCAATTAATTATGCATCTGACGGCATGAAAGAAGAGAAATTTCCATTTGTTATCCCCTTTCTAATCGGAAGCAGCTATTAGTACAAAATATCCCAGTAACCTCATTAAATCTGACACCATCCCTGACACCCTGTTATACGCTTTTATATTATATGTACAGCGGATAAGTTATGGATTATTTGTTTACATCAGTAGCTGAATCGAATTACACAAGATCAATTTACATATTGAACATGATTATCCTCAATATTTGTAAAATTTTGTTATTTAAAGGGCAATTGAATATTCTCGTCAAACCTGCTCGAACGTGAACATCGCGTGAGTGAATTGTTCCAACAGAATTTCGGGCGAGACAGACGTACGTTTGAGCATGAACTTCTTGTCGGTAATCTTCAGCTCGGAATGGTGGAAACACTAAAGCTCCCGATGCCAATACCTGAAAATAATCATCATTTATATTACATTAAAAATTTCAATTAGTTTCCCATTTCATCTCAAATGAAAGCCTTTTTATTGTAAACAGCATTGAAATTTGAAATGTCCAAGTTTATTAAAATTCATTGGCGACTCAGCTTAAATGAAAAATGTAGCCGTTATTTAATTTGTCGGCATCATATTCCTTGAAGACTGATCCAGAAATAGCCAAGACAAATTACCGAGTATTTCCGTAGACACTAAGTTAAGCCTTTTAGAAAAGGCTTTTTAAAAAAGCACATTCTGTGATTTCCATGAATTTACTCTGATACCCTCAATCTTTATTGAATCCTTTTTGTACATACGCCTTCTTGTTTTTTACATGTTTGACCATTCACTACATACTTTACTAGCCGTCTCTAGTCAAACATATATTTTTATAGAGGCCATTTATCCTTATACTCTCCTACTACCTGCTCCTCCCTCTTCTAAATGGTCACTTTGACAGTGAATGAAACCAATTTTGATGCACATAAAGGATAAAGCACATTTATGGAAACAGTCCGTTTTTTTTCTCTTAATGTGCCGTGCGAGTGAGTGGGAAAGGAAAAGTCTGACGATAAAAATAATCATCATAAACACAACAAAGAGAAAAAAAAGAAAAGAATCGTGGCTCGAGCGACCAGCATACATACAGTATACAAAACAACAACAAAAAAAAGTCTCTAAAGGTCCTCACTATCACTCCATCCACACAAAGATCTCTTTTACCCTCCCATAATACCCTTAGACTCTGTACAAACGACATATTCTACATATGTTAATGGTCACATATGTAGAACTTCTTTGCTTCTAAACGTCCTACGCTACATATACAATGTATGTCGTTTAAATGAGTCCAGCAGAACATTCGATGGTAAAAAATGCCAAAGGCATTTGAGTTCTAAAATAAGTATCAGCTCAGTTGATTTTTTAA
>WJFB01000246.1:0-80095 GCA_009870185.1 Pygmarrhopalites habei | reverse complement strand
CCTCGCCTCCTCCTCCTCATTTTCAACTTTGTAAGAGACCCGATTACCAAAATATTGCACCAATATCCAACTCCACTGCTACTCTCGTTGTACCATAATCTTCCGAGGTTGAATTGGTTGTCCAAATAAATGGGATTTTAATGCGGAGGAATAGAGATGGTGAGAAAAATAAAGAAATCATTCAAGTTTCCCATGTCACGTGTCAACCCGGCGTATTGATTGATTCGGTGATTGCATTTATGATTCACAATTTGTATGTTCGCATTCAATCTATACATATGTTTGTTCCCCCCAATGGTGTGTGTGTGCTGAGTGCATATGGGGAATGTGGGTCAGTCTAATTGTGGTTGGATGGATGGATGTGGATTGTGGACAGAGGGGAAATGAGAAATATGGACAGGATGTGAATGGATGGAGGAGAGAGTATGAGGAGAGAGGGAGAAAAAGTCAAAAGTTATGAATGTGGCTGATTGCCTGATGAAAACGTCAATATTAAATTATAGATCACGTTACCCTTCATCATGTTCCTTCTTATCACAAATAAAATATTAGGGAATGGACATGCAATACGTCCCTCCATATATGTAGTTTACCAGAGTGTACGTGTGTGTGTTATGTGTGTGTAGTGGGGACGTAGTCGTGTTTGAATGTAAATGTGGATAGTTGTGGGGGGAAAAAGGGGGAAATAAAAATCAGAGGATTTTTTTACCTTGCGTTCCCAGGACACGGTCGGTTTCGGATATCCCGTCACATTGCACGTCAGGGTCACTTGTTCACCATGCTTCGCTATCCGCACTGAATGGTCTGCAGACACTCGCGGTGGAACTACAAACAATATTTTTTATGTCAAATTTTACTCAATTTTTTGTTATTCGACTATTTAGAAATGTGTTTATCTGAGGATAATTGATAGACAATTCATTGCACTGCTAAAACTTTTCTTTCAATTCTACTGCAGAAATTTAACTCCAATCCCTTCTTCTTTAGCACTTTAATTAATATGTCTAAATCAAGTTGACCTGAAAATTTTTGGAAACGGGGGAAGAAGGCTAATGATCAAATTGGCTTGACTAAATGTATTTAAATTAATTTTTGCTAGTCGAGTCCTGTCTTGACAGAATTGCTGTCAATAATCCAAATGGAATTATTTAGGTTAAATACAAACACTAATTTGAATCTTCTTTTGTGTGTGTTTGTGTGTGTGTGGCCTCATTTCTATGACTCGTCAATTTTCTTCACATTCCATGGTACCATGTGACTGGGATGATGTGGATTCTCCAATTTATTGCAATTAATGAAAGACGGCCCTCATTATATTAATTACATTAGGTTAAAATGTCTGGACTTTTCATTTTTGGATCGATGGTCAATTAGAGTGTCGTCGTCGTCAGTTGGACGGGAAAAAACGGGGGAAAAACTGGAGTTATTTTTCCCAGAAGAAGTAGCCAGAGTTCTATTTGAGGTTCCATGTGTACAAATCCTTTTTTGTTGGGTTCATTTCGTGCTCATGTCATGTTGATCAAATTTTCATTTTAGGGAGAGGGATTTGTGTGTGAGTTCTTTTTCCATTTTAACGTATCTACATGAATCTACTCTCTCTTCCCCTTTAAATGGGCCAGTGATGAACAGTACAGGGAGAACCCATGATTTTTTTTACTATTGATTCTCATCTAATCTCTTGATCTAAAGGCTGGATGATGGACTTTGATAGACTGCAGAAGAGCGGGGAAGAGAGCGTGTCAAGACCACATGTGCATTTTCTGTGTGTGTGGCTTCCGCCTTGAAGCTCAACCTCATTCTCAACATTTAACAACAAAATCCTTCTCTCTTCCCCCTCAAAGTGTACTAAAATATTTTTTATAAAAAAATCATATTTGTGTATTCGTGTGTGGAAAAAACTGACCTTTCACATTGACGGTATGAACGACTTCGACAGGGGCAGAGGGAGAAGGGTTCATGACTCGACATCTGTACTTTCCACTGTCCTCTCCCCGGGCATCCTTGACGAGGAGACGGGAACTGCCATGACTAAGGCTCAGTCTGTTGTCACTCGATTGACTGTACTCACCCAAAAATAATATTTTGGGGATTTCCTTCTCAACCTTCTCCCACACTACCACCAACTCTACAAAATTACAAATATTTTTAATTAGCATTTTTGTACTTACAATGGAAATTTTACATTAAATCATAAATGGAATCAGAACAAGCGTGAGTGTCACTGCTCCACTTGTCAGCCGGACTTTTCATCTTTTTCAAAAAGGGAATTGTGAGATTCTTAAAGATTAAAGAAGAAAAAAAGAGAAGGACTCACGTTGAATATCTCCGTCACAGAACAATTGGAACTCCCCGCCCACCTCGACATCCAGGGTGACAGGGTCAGTGGTGATCACAGCCGCCTTGGTATTTTCACTCAGATCCTCATCCTCTGTGTCCCCTTCCCCATTCTCATCCGCATCATCCTCATGGTAGTCCTCGTTTACCCCTTCCCCTCCTGGAATATCAAAAGACAGAAACAAAAGGTGAGAATTTGTCTATGAATCGAATGACCTCACTCTTCTCTCTCTCTTTTAATGTCACCCTTGACTAATACAAATCCTAAATTGTATGCTAATAGATGGAGAGATATTAAAAGAAAACAAGGAGCATCTCTCCTCACAAATACTCTTCCACACTGTGTGTGTGTTGTATGAGACAATCATATGTATAAATAAATGCTGACGTAGCTTGTCTCACACACACACACCATAACAAGGATCATTAAAAAATTTTAATATTCAACTCAGATCTTCATGTCATTATCTATTATCCATCATGTGATGTGATGCGGAGTGTGAGTACAGATGTGCAAGGAGTTGCACACACACGTCGTATATCGTCGTACAAAGTAATATTAATAAATTGTGACCATGTAAATGTGCAAATTAGTCTACAGGAATTATTGCTAATCCCTTCCGCCTCCCTGCATTCTTTTAATCGTTGTCCAACCAAGTAAAGACTGAACAGGGTTAAATGTGATTTGAGAAAATTCACGACTAACAAAAGTCAAACTGAAGATTGTACACACACACACAAACACACATTTTGATGTGGAGTGTCGGCCATTGAGAGTGGAGACTCATAAATCAGGGGAGAAAACAAAAGGAGGACTCAAAAGCAGATTAGAGGGGGTTGGGCACTGGGGTGAGGATGCATCGTCATCCTCCATTGTCACAATTTTGAGAAATCCTCCATGCTCAAGGGCTAAATGACACACACATACACACATACACTCAGAGTCAGGGAGAACAAGAGGGGACTGACATTGTCAGCTCTTTTCGCTGGATACACACACACATTATCTCTTACAGTCATTTCCATTGCCACCACTCCCTTCATTTTACAGAGAGGCAGTTTGGTACATTCATTCCATTTCTGTGTACAGCCTATTTTATGAGCTTTTTGGCTCCTCTCTTCCAGGCACGTCTCTCCACTGAAGAGAGAGAGAGGGAGAGAGACATGTGAGAAGAGGGAGAGACAAAAAATGTCAATAGAAATAGAAGGAAATTGAATAGAGAAGAAGAAATTGGAATGATTTAATAGCCGTGATGAATCCATTGCTGAGACTCTAACACCACAAACACACACACACACATACAGTAGCAGCAAAGGAGCAGTTTGTCAAGTGCACAGATCATCATTCTGAGAGATAACAAGTCACCACACACACGCACACACACTACAACACACCAACACACAGACTCTATTCCCGAGCACGAATTGACAATTAACCATTTTAAATATACAAACCACAATTTAACCTCTTAACTGCTCAACTTTACTCTCCTTTTTCTCTCTGACTCTTCTCTATTCATGTCCAATTCTTCAGTTTAAAATTTACAGCTTGAATGTTTCGGGAGCTGTTCAAAATCTCCAGGTTTTTTTCCCTCTCTCTCTCTCTCTCTTATAATTTACTCTCACTTTTTTCTACATTTTTGTGGAGGGGTTCAAGAGACGTAAGATTTTTACCTCAATACTTAGAGACCCTTAGAGGGAGAGAAAAACGAGTGGGATTTTGATGGGAATATTTGGTTCCAGAGTCAACATGGCACACGAAATTTGAGAGGGAGAGAATATTAAATAAAAAAGGGAGATAAAAATTGACACATCCTGCCATACCTCTCTCTCATCCAACAAAATGATCAGTTTTCAATGGCACATCAAAATCCAAATAGAAGATGTGTGTGTGTGTGTGTTGGGTTGGATACAAGATTAAATATTGTCTACCCCAATGAACCTGCACAATGACCAGATTAGAGAATTGTGGGATTTATCTTGAAGACGAGGATGCAAGTGGAAGAGAGAGAGAGAGAGCAGGTGGTAATCGCATTAACCACACTGGGAACGAGAGAGATGACAAAAAATCAGAGATTGAAGGTGGCACACAGATTACATAACGTGTGTGTACACACACATGCATTCACAGTACAAACCTACAAGATTATTTGTTGAGGTAGGACCCTCTTTCTCTCTTTTACCTTTCCATCTTATGTAATACAGTGACGTAATACTGTACATCTCTCCTTTTCTCTCGGATATTGGAAATGAAAGTCAATTCTTTCTGTCTGGAGTGGATCCGAAGTCATCCTCAAACAGAATTAAATGAGAGGGATTAAAGTAAATTGGATTAAGGGAGCTACCGTGTCCCACATTGTGAATCAACAGACACACTTTTATAAAGTTTGACTTTAATTCAGGTGAAAAGTCTTCCTTTCCTTTCTCTCTCTGTATGATTGGACAAAGGAGAGGGTGTAGCAACAATTTTTTATGATGTTGTTAACACACATACATAAATACTTCCAGCCAGTCAAACCTGAGAATTCTCAATTAATTAACTGACTTGCAAGGTTAACGACATTCATTCAGGGAAGATTTAACGGTCGCTCCACTTTTCTCTTCCTTCCTTTCTCTACAAAATTGTTGACTGCAATCCTTCATCCCGGTATTAGCTACAATTTGAACACACACACACACAGCTTCACTCTCTCTCTTTCTAGACTGGAATCAATAGCGTAGATTTCCATTAGATTACGCGAGGTCATTCCATTTCTAATTTACGAATTACAATTTGGGAATAATATTTGGAAAGCACGAGAAATGACTTTCACCCTGGATGAGCACACACACTTAACTTCCGATGATCCATCCATAGCCAAACACACACACGTACATAGTACACACACACAGGACCTCATAAAACGGAATGTGAAAATGGAAATTTTGGGCAGAATGCAAATGGCTTTTCTCCCTCCTTTCCTTTCCTCATGTCTATTTTTTGCAACATTTTCATTTGCGAATTTCCCCCAGTTTCCTTGTATGCTTGTGTATGTATGTGTGTGTCATGACATTTAGTCATTTCTGTGTAGAAGAGTTGGGCTGGCCCATCCGAGAACTTTTAGATTTTGGCAAAGGTCAGCCGGAGTAATTGCATTGAAATATCCCATAGACAGAAGTGTGTATACTTTGTGGATATAAGAGAATAAATGGAAGATAGGTAGACAAACACATGGAAATTTTGACCGCATTTATTTATGGGTTGTTGGACCACCCAAAAACCTTTCAGGAAATTTACATTTTGGCTCCAATTCCAATTCCCCATTCCTCTCTCTCTCTCTTCTTGTATAAAGCCATAAAACAAAACGACAGGAATATGGAAAAGATTCAAAGATGAATGTTTTGTGTGTGGATTCACCCTCTACAATTCCACCCTTTACTTACTATCCCTTAATTCTCCTCGTAATTGAATAGAAAGTGCCTTGATTAGTGAGGCTGAGTATTCGGAGTGACGAGTTGCCCATAAATTTTTCCAATTTTAAAAAATAAAAACCTTGTGTCTCCAATCAGACCGACTTTCTCCTTCCGTCAATTACACTAAATGCTACCCAGCCATGAATCCACCCCTCAATTCATTAGATCAAGAACTTTGCTCCGCGCAATCCCCGGATTTTATGGCATCAACAATTTCGGGTTTTGGGTCAATAACAAATATTGGACAGTGAATCCGGGTTTCGGATGAAGGGAAAACTGAACATCTAACATCAAAATTTTGGGGATTTATAAAACAAAACTTTTTTAATTAAAACATTTTTTTAAAAAAAACTTTCATGGCTATAAAATTCAAATTTTTGTGGAATTGAAAAAAGGGGGAAGACTGATTAAAGTGTCCTTTACAACATTTTAAACTACAAAGAGATGGAATGGTTTAATTAAAACGAGGCTAGTAGTAGCGAGAAAGAGAGAGAGAGAGAGAAAAGAAACGGCCACGGCATATTGTCATTAGAGTTGAGGCCTCGTGTTCCAAATGGTCTTGTAAAAATAGGAGTCCTCGCATCCACCACACATTACACTACACACACACACACACAAACGATATGCACATTTGAAGATGGATGCATGATGCATGTGTGTGAGTGAAATGGTTAATTGAATTAAATCACGCGCTTTTATACCACATTTCCCAGTTCAAATCTTGACTATGGAAATTACAGTGCAGTGGAGAGAGTGAGTTTGAGTTGAGTAGGAATAAATAAATGGAACCCACAATTATTTTATTCCCTCCTCCTCCGACCGTCTGTCTGACTGTCCCCTGCTCTCTCTCTCCTTGCATTTGAATTAGTAAACTGTTCTGGATGCACACACACACAGGCAATTGCACAGTCGTTTAACTCCTAATGGTGGACAATGCAGCTTGTATTTTATCCAACATTTTTTTTATTGCATTTGATTTTTCCTCCATTAATATTTAATAACGCCTTTCCCCTCCTTACTAACTGAGGCCAGGTGAGTCGTGGGCTATTAGAGAAGCGTTTAAAAAATGTGAATTATGGACGAGGAAGGTGACTATCCAGGAGAAGAAGAAGTGTGGCTAGGACTGGTGTGGCCAGAAGTGTCCAGTCACCGCCAGTGGTCACTTTTGGTCACTCTTGGTCTTGACTTTTGAGTTGGGGGGAGTCTAAACGCTAATTTGGAAAAGTTGTAAATTTTGGGGGTGGGCAATTATTGTACTCGGTTGTCACGACGTGACTACATCCCATGAGCATTGTACAGTGTAAATGTGTGTGTGTGTGTGTATGTATATATAGAGGCAGCTGCACCTTGAAACACGTGGATTCTCGCCATGGGGAAAGTGACACTGTCCCACTGAGCCAAGGAAGGAGCAGTCAAATTTTGTGGTCACCTGCCCCTCGTGTTGCTCCATAAATGTGAACACACACACGAGGTGACGATAGGGTGTCCACACAAATATATGTAGGAAGAGTCTGACATGGAATACGGAATGAGAGAGTCGAGGAGGTGACTACTTTGTGACCATCTTCAATGGGAAGAGGAGGAAGAGGAGGGGGAGACTGACCACACCTGGCAATTAGCAATTTACTCTCTTGTCTCTGTCGACGGAGACTCAATTCCCATTTACACTCACCAAAGCCACGAATCAGAGAATGAATGAGGGGACGCGACTCATGATTCCCCTCACACATACACACACACAGGGAGGAGGGTGTAGTGTAATTTTGTGTAATCAATCTCTAATTATGATTTCAATTAATTCCTTTATTTGTTCATTCATATTTTAGCAGAGTAAGTACACACGATACCGTACATCGATTTTTGTACGAGCCAAACACCACGAACAATTTAGGAATGGCGGTTTTAAAATAACTGTAAAGTATTTTTCTCTCCTTTGCGTCCGGTCAAACTTGTCATAGTTTACGGTAGACCCTGACCAAAATTGACATGTGTAGAGAGTAGAATGAAAGCGGTATTTATTCTCACACCCCATTTAATTCCATCTCCAAAATATCTGTTCACATACAATTCAACTGCATCCCTTACCCCCACACATTCAAATTCCACTCATTGTGTGAATGTAGTGGTGGAGCTCTTTAGCATATTTTTCAAAAAGTTCACTTTAATCATTCTAATTACCCCCTACTCTGGGGATTTGTCAATATTTACACATTCTCTATTCAAGGCATCATTGTCAAACACCTCCGTCGAAAAGTGTAGTCTACCCACCTCAGTCCTTCCATTCATGTGAACAAATTAAATATAATATAAGAAATTATCTCACTCCCCCTTCCCCTCTCTTTTCCCTTTGGTTATTTGCACATGCAAATTTTTTTAACACACTCAACACACAACTTCCATTATAATCGGAAGCTAATCTACTAAACTGTACACGTCTGTACTTTCCTACTTACAAGTGTGGTACATACACTTTTGCTCATTTTTTTGCTGCTGTTGCTCCCAGTTAATTTAATCATCCTCATCTTCTTCACAACCGCCTCAATAAATATCCTCGACTTCAAGAGAGATGAAAGAGAGAGAGAGAGGTAAGACGGGGAGCTCAAGTGGATACTGTGTAATTAGAGAGAGAGGTGAGTGTGTGTTTCGCAAATAGTGCAAATTAAATCACTCTGCTCTGCTCTGCCGAGGAGCACATCCACACACACAGGTGTACATACGGGGATGAGAGAGTAAAAAAAACTGGACGTCAGTTGAGATGGAAAGAAGAAGAAAAACAAGGTAATTATTTGCAATGGCTCTGAGGCTACCTTTTCCATTCTTCCTTTGGGTAATTACATGGAGATGGAGAAGCTGATAGTGGAAGAGAGGATTATGTAGTTAAATCTTGTCATAATTACTCTACTCAAGTTGCGACTTAAACTAACAAATTGTTTTCACGCCAACTCTCCCTCACACACACAAACACACACATCCTCAGGGTCATCTCACCTCTTCAAAAACGGACAAGAAAATAATTAGACAGAGTGTAGGGGGGGATGAGCGTCATGGAGAAGACAAATAAATGCCAATTTCGTGGTCAAGATGCCATGACCATAAAATTAACATTTTTATTTGACACTCTAACATCGTCTTTGTCTGTCTCCCTTCCTCTCAACCTTCTCACTGTCCTCTCAAATCCTCCACTTCTTTCCATGACGTTCAAAATTGTGTATTTGTATCTTTGTGCAAATTTCCCTTTTTTTATCCTACTCTCATTTTTTCACATCCCATCTTTCCTCTTAACCTTGTAGCAAAAAATTGAGGGATCATACACACAAAATAGTGTTGATCCCACTTTTGGCACATTTCCTCTGTTCTTCTGTTTTCAAATCCGCTTGTGAACTGCCAAATTGGTTGGAAAAAAAGTGACAGAATAATGAAAATGTTTAAAAAGGGAAACTTGTGTTGTGTGAATGACGTCATGAAATGGGTGTACATGTCAAATTATTTTTAGCAACAATTCTCTCTCTCTCTTTCCGTCATCAAAAAGTGTGATTAAGACGAATGACACTCGTGTCAACACTGTGTCTAGATCCCTGTGTGTTAGATCAACATCAATTAAACGAATCTCGAGGAGGAGGGTTACATAAATACCAGTCAAAATTGCGTGTCGTTGGGGAAAAACGTTGCGTGATTTTGACCCCGTGTGCCTGTATGTAGTCAACGCACTCACGACACAGCCCTACGCAAGGATAGTAAAGAATGGAGGAGGGAATGTCCATTGAATGAGGAGAAGAATATTTTCCATTAAAAAAACAAGGGGAAAAAATGAAGGCATCAATTGAAATGTTCAAAATATTGGTTAATTTGGTCAGTGGTTTCGTTCCGAATGAAATTCATTGGAAGGGGGAAAGAAGGATTGGAACACTTAAGTGGAAAGGTTTCGAGTGATAAGGGATCCCTGTACTTATTTTATCTTGATATTTTTTAGTTCCGTAAAGTAGAAAAAGGATTTTGCACGCAATAAAATGTTGAAAATAATTGCCTTTTACTTTCAACTCTCCTCTTCCTCCTTCCCATGTGCTTTTACTCAGAAAGACAGAAGAGGGAGAGAGAGAGAAAAGTCAGTTAATATAATATAGCGCAGTTTTCTTTTATCTCTTTTGTACGCCCACGCAGGAGCGTCCATGCAGGAAATGGATGTTACGGACCGGAGGGGAAAACGTCCCGGGTAATTTTTATGAGGGCAAGAGTATTAAATATTGAATTGCCCTTCGTACGCACTTTCTCCACCCCCTCCTCTCTTCACGTGTGTGTGCCTATGTGAATGTGTAGAGATAGAGGACAATAAAAAATGGATGCGAAATAATAAATTCGGATATTAATTTGATTTCAATAAAAATAATTGTGTACAATAATTTTTATTACACGGCCCCCAGCTTAACTGCTGTCTCTTCCCAAAATATTTTCTTACACAGTCATACACCACTCATTTCTAACGGACTTTATTTATTCTCTTGTAAAATGTGTGTGTGTGTGTATTGGAATTGATACCTTATCTTCTCTCTCTTCGATTCAATGAAAATCAAACTCTTATCCTTATCCCCCCTCCACACCATCCCACACACACACACGAACAGAAGTGAGTTAATTTTAATTTTAATAAGGCTGAGACTCTGGATTGAACTCTGCCCTCCACATTCATTGTGTGTGTTTGTGTGTGTGCGGAAGAGAGAGTGTCATGGACAAAAAAAACACCAAAAGATTTAGCCGGCAGCTTATTGGTCACTGTGTGACTCACAATTTAAATATTACATTACAAAGTAAAAAAATATTTGAATTGAAGAGAATATTATTTTGATATGAAAAAATACATTCTTTCTACACGGCACAGGCCAATCTGAACCCAAGAATTTTTGTCACATGACAGTCTTAACGGAGAAATTGAGTGTGATGAGTCAAAATTATGTTACATACAACGGGACAGTATTTCATAGAAGTGAGTGTAATATTACAAGAAAATGTCATGCCATGGTCGGTAATTTGACCTGACCCTCGCATCCACTCCATCACGCAAAAACAAATTTCAACATACACACACAGTGAACTACGTAATGGAGAGAGAGAGAGGGTGAGGCGAAGCATGACGGTTGACACAATTTGAGCACCATTTGAAAAAAACAACATGGAGAGGAGAAAAGAGGGTAATAGTGAGGAGGAGGAGGAGAGTTGAATTTTTACGAGGGAGGAGACACATGTTGACCTTAACATGAGGAATGGACATTGCCAAAGAGGGAATAAATATGAGTATAAAAATATTTTTATGAGGAATTAGAGATCAATGCTCTGTTTATGAGACTGTTTTCTTAGTCACTCCGCACACGTAACATACATAATACACACACACACAGGGAAAAGAGAGACGCAGATAAGCCTCACAGATGGAGGAAAAGCTTTTTCATAATCCATGGATGACAGCAGAAGTAAGTATTAAGTAGTAACCAGTCCCTCCTCAATAATAAACTAACGACTCTCTTTTTTCCTACATTTTTAAAGATTGATTTGCTTCGTTGACAATTGGGAAAAAAAGTTCTACAAAAAGTGATTCTCTGATGAAGGTTTTTGATGTATACACAGGCACACATGGGATCTTCGCTTCATCGAACCTCTGCGTAATTTTGCCACATGGACATGGCCCATATCTTCCCAAGTTCTACTTAACCATCTCATCCAAGTTTACAAAAGCTGGAGGAGTCAAATAGTGAACCAATGAAAATACGAAATGTGGTGTTCCGAGAGAGAGAGAGAGTCCACAACAGTTTTTTTGTCCCTGGCCACTCATAAACAAATTGTCCATGGATTTTCATTTACGTACACAATCACACAAATTTGTGAGCGTCATGCTTCCCTCCATTTTTTATTTTTGGAACGACTGTAATCCGAATTCGCTTCACCCTCTCATTTCAATGAAAGAGTCTGACACACGCATACAGTCACTGTTACTGTCTCTCATAATATTCAGAATAGTTTGAGAAGAAAAGAGGGAAGAGGGCGACGTGGGTGGCCTTGGAAGATGACACAAGTAGAAAATGCAGTCAAAATGACAGAGAGAGAGAAAGAAGAGTTGAATTGAATGGTTAGATGATTACGAGGAACTTGATTCCTATTTCTATTCCCTATTTAAGATGACATTCATAACGCAGGCAGGCAGGCACACACAACACACATACATTAGCATTTGTGTATGGGGGGAAAATGTGCAGGAACCGGAATAAATAAATTCCAAAATTCATATTCAAACACACACACTCTCTTCCCTCCTCCCTTATGACACTCGCACATGGCTGCATGGGGTTCACTAGCCTGTCTGTCTGACTGACTTTTGTGTGGAGAGTACAAGGTTTTCTTATTTAGTACCGCCAATGTTTACACTCTTCATTTTTTCCATATTTTGTATTTACACTTGGCCGACTTGCCTCTCCGATTGGGAGGTGAGGCAACAAGGATGAGGAGGAGGAGGAGGAGGGTGTGTATTTTGCAGAGGGAATTTAGTTTTTTGGTCAAAAAACCGTTTCTCTGTTGTTGTTTTCCCCGTGTTGTGAATTTATGAGTTGGTTCGCTGGAGAGAATGCCAATTATGGACTTGGAATTGATCTTGGACCGAGTCCAACTCTTTCTTCTTCTGTGAAGGGGGAGGGTGTAAATTGTGAAGATTCTCTCTCATTCTGAGTATGGGAGAGAGTGGAAAACCCATCCCGTGTTATTTCATGTTGTGTACGGATGTTGTCTGTCCTCCTCCAAAATTCTCAACTTTTTCTAATGACAAGGGAACAAGTAGTTTTCCACGTCATTTCATTTGCATAATATTCACTCGAAACAACTTCCTTCCTCCTCTTTTGTTCCATACCGTAAAAGTTGATGATATGATGAGGAGAACAAGGGTTGTAATGTTGTCGTCACCATCCTGTCCCTCGCATACTAAATGTATTTGAGGGGCGAATCAAAAGCAATGGACGTGGCAAGTGCCATTTCAATAGAATTTCGAAACACATTTCAAAATTATTAATGCGCCTCATTCATTTCTCGATTTTTCAAAAAAAAATCTTCAAAAACTTTAAGTGCGATTTCTAGGAAATAATTTCACATTATGAAACCTCTCGTGTTCCGTAACCTCGAAATACGATAGTCAGTACTAGAGTAATTTGTTGAAGACGGAAATAAAGTGGAGAGCCAAAATAAGCCATTTTCCAAAAATTCCCATCTTTCTCTGAACTTCAGCTCAACCCAACACAGTCCGCCTCCACCTGCATGAGTCCTCCTATGATTTAGAGGGAGTACGTTAAAGAAGTTGTATTGCATGTAAATGGAGGATACCTCTCACTCTCTCTACACTGTCTGTACACACACACAACAGGGATAAACTCTCATCAGCATATTGGCATGGCATAATAATAGCCTCCACGTGCCTTTGTTTATTACCAAACACATCAATTCTAGGTGAGTCCCAGACTTCCCTTCCCTTTCCCCCTCCCCCTCTTTTCAAGACGTCTAGCCATCTCTGCTTTCCATCCCCCGAGTCCCACAAAAAAACATTTTTGTCCGTATGTAGTCAACCCCTCCTCCTCCTTCTAATCAACATACATACAAATTGTGATTTTGCACGAGAGGATCCCGCCGGGGCAAAACCTTTTTTTCAGTTCTCCCTCCAGAAGAATCTTACACAGAAATCTCCCTCTTCTCCTTTAACACTCACACAAAGACCCGAGATACATTATGGCGGGTAATCCCCTCTCTCTCCCTTTCTCCCTGTCTGTCTGTGTCTGGCGGTGTTAATGAACTCTGGAGGAGGAAAAAAGTGTTGCAAAAAAGCAAACTCTCTTTGAAAAGTTTTTGTAAACTTAAGAGTTTTTGGATTCAATCACCAATTCATTTACGTACTCTCTACCCCACCCCTACTTTCCCCCTCCCTCTGCTCGTTAGCAGTTAGCAGGAGAAAACCCATCGGAGTGTTTCTTCCCTTTCGTTTTTTTGGCACTCGGGAGATGTGCGAAAAAAAAGTGCGTGTTTACTGATCTCTTGTCTCTTGTGTAGATGTAGTTTTCTTCCTCTCGCTATCTCTTTCCTGTTCAGGAGAATTGACGCTCATCACATGGCCATCATTTTTGCCCTTATTTTTACATGGTCTCTGTCTAATTTCCAAATTCCCAGCCAAAATTTTGTACTAAAAGAAAGATGGGAGGGCAGGGGTAGGAACCCGGAAAGAGTTTTTACCTGGAATTCCTCACTCCTTGAGACAAAGAGTGTGTGTGTGTGTGTGAAAAATGAATAAAGTAGATTCTATGTCCACCTCACGCCCTCCCTCCCCACGGCTCGCCATGTTTATTTTCTCATTTAGCATCTCATGAATATTTACACTGTCTCTTCTCTACTAGTGTAAATTACGGAGCCGAGCGAAAAAATTGATTATCTCTCTGTACAATGTGTGTGTGTAGTGTAAGAGAGGAGAGAGAGGGGGGCCCTTTCCCCCCCACGCACTTTTTTATGGATATGTTCAAGAATTCACACAGAGCGGCTCCAGCCTTTGACTTGATGTCAGTCAATATGTACAATTCGTGTGGAGGAGAACAAGAAGAGGAGGAATCAGCATGGAACTATTTGTCTAAACATTGCACACAGTCATGTTTATCCATCTCGTAATGTAGAATATCTGGATTTCGCACACACACACAAAACAGAGAGGAGGAGAATGGACTTTTTTTATTCTTGGGAAGAGGGAGATAATGAGCGTCGTGCCGGGACTATTAATGGTCTTTCCAGTTTTCTTTTTGGATTTTTCCGAAATAATTGATCCACACCTTGCCTTTTCTTGCTAAATACTGTGTGTGCCTCTCTACAACACTCTCTGTTCTGTACAGAGAGAGAGAGAGAGCGAGGAGGAATTCCAATTTATTTCAATTTAAAATTTGATTCGCGCAAAAATCCACTTTCATTCTCTTCCCCTCTTAATTGCTCTTAATGAAATGTGCACGAATTCCCCTCCTCCTCCTCCATTTAAACTTGAGGAGGATGAAGGTATGCTAATTATGGCATATCTTTTACTATCATTAACCTGTGTGTTTAGTCGATGCAGAGCTGTAGATCAAGAGGTTGGATCTCGGAGAGAGAGAGAGAGAGGATAAGATTGGAGGATAAGGAAATCTCTCACCATCTTGAGGCTGTGTCTGTCCAGACTGTAGTTAAATGATCACACATTAACTTTGATTTAGAATCCCCTCCACCCCAGTTATTCATCTCCATTCATCTCTTCTCTCTCTTTTATCTTTGTTGTTGTATGGTTCCTGTCTTCCTACGGGCGAAAAGACGAGAGAGGACAATGTAGATCTTGGGTGTGGAATTTTTGCAATAATCTTCTTCTCCTCGAGAGTGTGTGTATTGTATGTGTGTGTGAAGAGACGAGAGACACATTTTGAGTACAAATGGAGGATGGATAATGAGGGCATTAAAATATTTTGAACTGGATCAGCAAGAAGATTAGAGGGAGTTGTTGTTACACCACACACACACACACACACTTTATGTTGTAATGTTCCTCTTTCTGCTATGTTTAAACATTTGTCATGGGGCCATCCCTCCTGGCCCCAATTAGGCCATTCATAGATGAGAAAGACCCTTTTGGCTATCTAGGAAGATGGAGGAGGATCGTAAAAGAGGAGCATTAGGACTTTGTGACGACAATAAATAAAATAATTTGCACATCTCTCCAAAAAAACGAGGGTGTGAAGTGTCAAAATTTCTGGAGATTCTGAGGAAACAGTTTAATACAGCTAGGTAGGTAAAGTGGGGAAATATGGAAATGGAGGAGGGGAAATTTATGAGGAAGGATTTGAGAAAAGTGATGAAGAATATTTGGGCAGATTATGAAAAAAGGATTTTGAGAAGAGGGAGAAGGGGAAGTAAAAGGATTTCGCACCCACAAAATTTCTCCGTGCCGTTCGCGTTCGGAGTGGAAATATTATGGAGGGGAGGGGAGGAGAAGGGAAGGAGCTGTGCTAATAATTCTGGGATATGAGGCAATTAAACTCAAAATGCACGCACACTCTTTTATTACTCATATAACCGGCCTTTTAATGGTCCACAGGCTACATAAACAATTATATTTTGTCCCACAACAATATTTGAGTACTTCCATCCGACCACTCCATCTCAACAATGTCATAATTATTTTAAATTGTCAAAATTTTTAACTACACACTCCATCTCCCATTTTCCCCATCTCTCTCTCCTACCGTCATCATTCTTAATCAAGTGTGTTTGTCAATCTATTTTTAAAATACTCTGAAAACGTTTTATTCACTTTTCTTCCTTCTTTATCGCGACCGTAGAAAATGTGGAGCTACAACCAAAACTAAATTTCTACCATTCTTCTGGTCACCAAAGAAAAACTAAGAATTAGAGTGCTAGGCGGCTTTTATCAGGAACTTTACAGTATTTAAATGCAATTTTCTGATGACATCATCGCCATCATAATTTTAACCCTGCCGTCTCGTGTTTATTTTCTATTTCCAATTTAAATACTTTAATTTTTCCACACTCATCAAATTAGCATCGTATGTACTCTCCTTGGACTTGCATTGAAGGTCACAAAGGCGAAAAAGCGACAATGATTATGCAAAAATATTTTTTATTTTTAAAAATTACACTGCGTAATGACTCCAGCCAATTAAATTGCACCAGGACAAATTTTTAAAAAATTATCCCAGCACAACAATTGCACAATAGAGATTAGAGATGCAGGAGGAAAACCTGCCTTTCGTGCAGACTACAGATTATATCATTAAATAGAGTCTGTGTATTTTTATGAAAGAAATCAGCTTGCCAAAAAAGAAAGACTGCAAATTTTATTTTTGTCAATCGTACAAAAGAGAGACCTATGCAAAAATGCTGGGTGGGTGTAAATCTTGTTTTATTTACAAATTCCCCCTTGCAGTGCACAATCGAGATCAGCCTGCTGTGCTGCACACTGTAAAGATAGACTGTTTTTGGCCTGACACAACAAGTCACAAGATTTGTTCAAGGAAATCCTTTCCATTTATACAAATCCGCACACATGATGCAATTTGCAAAAAAAGGTTCAGAGCTATCCCTCTGTGTTTTTTACGATGCACACAGGGTGACGTCAGAGGGGCTCATGCAGTTTTCCGTAGGATGGAATGTTTAGCCTTCCCTTTATTAATGTAGGGCACAAGCCGGGCCATTCAGTCTGAAGGATGGCGTGTGCGGGTTTCTTTTTGCACGCCACATTTTGCACACACATGGAAATGGAACAGTGAGTCACGGGATCTTTGTGTATGAAAGTTTGTGTTTTTTTTGCAAATTGGAAATTGAATGGAATGATGAGGGAGATGAGAGAGAAGGAGAGAGAGAGTATTAAAGTGGGGATCTGTCCATAAAATAAACCCACTCGAATTTAATGGCTCTGCTGCTATTAACCCCATGCAAAAAGAAGAGAGGAGAGAGGAATGGCAAAACTTGTAAATAAATGCAGCACCCAGAAAAAGAAGTGAGGCTGACACGCCAAAGACCATGGAGAATCAGGGATGGAGTACTTTTTTATATTTATGCCTTTCCCCCACATTTGCATATTTGCCATTTCCCATATGCTCCTCATCTGTCATGGGTGGCCTCTTCCTCTCCTCTGCAAACATGTTCTGTTTGAAGGGAGACTAAATGGGTCCATTGTTATTTAATTGTGTTTGTGTATTTATTTTTGCACACACTCCACACTCAGAGAGAGAAGAGAGAGAGGCACACTCAGTGACAAGTGAGGGAGGGCGGATGAAGAGGGATAAAATAAACTGCCGTCATATTATCATGTTCATTAAAATTACATCAAGTTGACTGACATCCACCCATCCTCCTCCCATCATCATTATCATCATCCAGAGTTTCCAGCAATCCATATTTAACCTACTTTTCCCAACTGCCAATTAACTCTGTGTGTACACACCACTGCACTCTTGTTGTCCCATGTTTGTGTTACAAATTTGCAAATTTAATTCTGCCAATTCCTCTCCTCTCCCTCTCCTCTGTGTGTCTTGCACTTGGAATTTTTGGCAAGCGTAGGTTCAACTATGACTGACAAGACTTGGAGTCCGCTAATCATTCTGTGCCAATTAAATATTTTTTTTTGGAGGAGGAGTAAAAAAATTAATTAAATCCAAAGTGCTAATCCAATTCATGTTGAATGCAAATTCACCAATTTTTCTATCCCCCCCCCCTCTCTCGCTCTTTGTGTGTGTGTCTTTTACAAATTTGCATGTTTCATGCACAGAGCTACTCCTCCCCTAATTTTCTGTTAAATACTCCATTTTAATTTTTTTGTCCTGGGCCATTTGAATAAATGAATTTTGACACAAAACAGTCCAAGAGTTTGACTCATATTTGAATTATTGCCAATTTCTTTTTGTGCATGTCAGGACTGGACTACATAACAAAAGATAGTGGAATTATAAAGACAGGAGTTAAACAGCTGGTAGCCCTACAACTCCTTTGACTTCTTTCAAAAAATTGTAATGTAAATTTCGAGTTGAATTTGAAGAGAAAAACAAGAATACAATAGAATGGAGTACAAGACAACAAGAGACAACAAGGAGAAGAGAGGAGAACATGAGGAGGATGATGACGGGGTGATTATACACTAGTAAAAATGTTTTAAATGATGCAATGAACATGGTCAAGTGGCTTTGGAGAGAGAGAGCGAAGTCAAATGATTTATTTATTTATTCAAATCAACCCCCCTCCTCCCTCCCCTTCATCACATGTCTTATTCTTTTCCCATGTAAATTTTGCAAACATATCACTCTCCGCCATTCTCCCCACCATTACATTATTTGACGATGGATGATCCCCTCCAGCGTCATCCATTTTACTCCTTCATACTTGATCATCGTCCTCAATGAGGAGGAGAAGAGAGACAGAGCGTACGCTTTGGAATTGACTAGACACACTCATTTATAAACTCTTTATCTCCGACTACCCATCTGACCCCTTGACCTCTCGTCCAAGACTCAGTCCTTATGTACACCCATGGACTAGCATAGGGCGGACGGCACTGGACTAAAGGGAAAAGAAGAATCTTTGTAGACACCCAAAGAAAACGACGATGCTGTGCTGAGGAGATGAGGATTGAAGATGACGAGAGGAGGGGACATTGGGAATAAGAAATGGAAAAAAGGTCAATGACAATGGTCGGTCGTAATGGTCACAGCAAATTTTTCAATGAAGCGTGAACCAATTCATTGACAGATAAGAGATGAAGTCTCGATTCTCCTCTTCTTTCTCTCCTCCTCAAAACTTTGGCGTCTTTTTGTAGGGAGGAGTCATTTTTGAATCCTTGCAATAAAATTTGCAAAATGACATTGGATTTGTATGCAGAGAGAGTTGGAGAAGGAGGAGGACAGACAGACAGGATGATACACAAATGTGAATTTTAATGGACGACTCAAAACTGTATATTTAATTAAAACTAAGCTCCAAACATTAACTGGCTAATAACCTCCTCTTCTTTCCTCTCACTTTGTCTCCTCTTCATCCTCTGCTGCTCTGCAAGGACAAATGAAGTGGAGAAGAAGATTTGAATAGGGTTCAAGAGGGAAATACAAAGAGTCAACCTTGTTGTGTCCAAAATTGGATTAAGTGGAAGAGATGCAATTCTGTTGATGAGTCTCCATTCTAGCTGAGTGTCCACTGTCTATGTTTGTGTTTTTTTATTCCCCCCCTTCATTAACTAAAGTGGTCTTGTCAGTGTCACTGGTGCTTGTGTGTGTGTGTGGCCCCGACCACCGTCATCAATGTTGACATTAGCAACCTGGCCCCACTCTCGACTAGACTGAGCGATTTTGTTTTGGGCTAATCCTTTAAGTCGGACTACTGTCCGTTGTTTTGTTTAGTTACAAGATTTAATAGCAGGGTTGATTGCTAATGGACGGTGAAGAGTATTAAAAGAGAGAAAAAGTCGGAGGGCTCTTCCTCTCTCTCTCTCTCTCTCTCGTACCGTAAATCCTGAGTGTCTGACAGTTCAGGCTCTGAACCCGGGTTTTTAGCCTTAAGTATAAAGAACCACGGAGGAGGAGTTCTATCATAAATGAATGGAGAGCACAGCAAAGATGAGGGTAATTCCAAAATACGGTACAGGGACACGTCTTTGTGTGTGTGGCGGGTGGTTGAGTATGGGTAAGTTCAACAATTGCCTGCGTGTGATTGTAATTTTCCTTTGGGGAGAACGGGAGACACGGAGAACAAAACGCCATAAAAGCTCATTAGGGAATTTAAAGAGAAAGAGAGAGAAAGGGACAGAGGTGAGTCATGAATCATCCGCCACTTTATTGCCGTTTAATTGTCTTCATTTGCTACTTCAATTGCATGACAATCCTCACTTCCTCCTACCATCTTCCTTCTAGCCAGGAATAGGGCACTCTCCATTTTTTTCTAATTGTTGCTACTCCGAGTGTTGTGTGTCTACATGGACAACCGGCGCCCGCCCATCTCTTCCTCTCAAAAAGATGGGGTCAGCGGAAAAAAAGAGTCTACTCCATTTCAATTATGACTGGCCATTGTGTTTTTCCACACGATTAAACTTGAGGGTGAATCAAAAAGTCGGGACTGAACTCTTTTGATCCCCACAATTTGTCAAAATAAATTTTTGCGCTGCTTTATGTCTCATAAATAGAAATGTGAAGACTTTCCAAAGAAATTACAGCTTCTTGAGGACAACAGAATGTCTTTTGAATCCTAAGATTTATGGCGGAAGATTTCGGAAACTTTATGAAGAAATGATACAATTCACTAAATTGTCTTGGCTTTTGTGAAATTTTTAACTACATTGAAAATTAAATTCTGTAGCAGTATTTCTGTTCAGCAGACCATATTTATTACACAATGAAATATGAAAAAAATGATGGAGTCGATTGAATAAAGGATGGATTGTTATCCGTTGAAAACTGATGTAATTGGGCGCAGTTACGAGCAATCCTAATTGCAGGTAAGAGAGAGAGTGGAGGAGGGGATTGATTGTAATGTGAGTCCCGCATCAACTGCCTAATAGAGCGGAAGACTTGAAAAGAATTTTGTGGATGTTATCTTCTCGAAGTAGCGTTCAGAATCTTCTTCATCTGAGAAAGATAGACGGGGAAGGATGAGCTAATTCCGTATTCTGGAGACAACTTCCGCCAGTACACAAACAAACTCTCCGCTCCACACACACGCACTCAAATACGTGGGCTACAAATTGAGAGAAACGAGGAAGGAAGGAAAGGGTCTGTGTGTGTGTGTCTGTGTGTGTCTGTGTGACATGTTTATGAGTAGAGTGACATGTGTCCATGTCCATGCGTCCATCAAGGTCTGGGCTGTCGTGTCCTCTCTGTAGTTTTACTGTGTCCTGGGCTGCTTATTAGAAAACGTCACTCAGCCGACCACTTGCGACGGGGAAAATTGGGACTGACCAACTCTTCCCTTTAATGTGAAGCCCAATTTCCATGTTGACTTTGTGACTAATGATCTGCTCCACACACACAAAGACACACACAGCACAGGGCTAGTGTGTATACTGACTATTTTATTAGACAAGGGGCGAGGGGCGGGGAGGGCCAAACCCATGCCTTTGAGCTCAACAAAAATTGACTACACAAAGAAAAACTGACTGTTAAGTTCAGGGGAATTGAAACAAATTGAATGAATCAACACTTGAGAGTCTCCACTGGAGAAGTAGAAGCAAGTACAAATTTCGGGAGTTAAATTGCCTCATTTTTAGCCGAGAGGCTCAAAGTGGACCCATTTTTTCGCACGCTCATTAAAACCAACAGACTTGTATTTAGCCGGGCCTTCTAATTCTTCATTAATAATGGATTTAAATCTTAATTAAAAGTCTTCATTTGTATTTTTGAATAATACAAATGGAGGGCTGTTATATTCTAGTGTGTGTGTGTGTGTGGTGTGGGCTGCAGCTGGATTGTTTATGAACGGCGGTTGACAGTTGAGCTACTCCAAAAGTTTTTCTCCCCTCTTTTCCATCTTACTTGTGAGTGTGTGTGAGAGAGAGTGTGTGTGTGTGTATTTGTCTCTGTCTTTACTCTGCTTAGCCTACAGTCCGTTTGACTAGCTGATGATGATGAGGCTGACTTAGAGCTTATCATTAGGGAAGCCTTAATGAGGACCAGAGAGAGTGAGAGAAAAGAGGGGAGCCCTTCTTTTCTGTTTTCGAGTGTGTGTGTGGGGTTGTTGACAGAGATGAAGGCAGTGGGTTGATGAATAACCCCTCAAGTTTTTAAAACTATGAAAAAGGAGTAAAGCACCAATATGGAATAAATGTTGGGAGGGGATAAAGCACACCGTACCGTATTAACTTCTTATGATAAAATATTTTTAAAATACCCGCTTTAATATCTGCAATTTTTACAATAATATTCACAAGTAAACTATCCAAGATTTTTTGACAAAAACTTGTCAAAAGTCCAGACTCTGTGACTAGAATCTGACCAAAATGAATCGGGAATATCAAATTCGAAAATTCGGATCAAATTCAGAATCCAATTCAGAATTGTGTGAAGCTAATACAGTGTAATGCCAGGGTCAAGTCATGACGACTACGGTAAATAAAGGGGGAAACATCCTGAATGTTTTTTCTGTCTCATCTTTCAACTGCGAAGCTTTTCCTCTCCCTTTCTTTTTTCTCTTTTCTTAAAAAGGCCATCCCATTCAATCTTTCCCAATGCAATGGATCCGAGTATCTGACTTTTGTGTGTTTGTATGTGTGTGTGTGTGTATGGCATGAACTGAATGCATGGACATTGAGATTTGTCACTACAGGGTAATGTAGCGTAACCACACAGGCACACACACACACTTGAGCTGACCTATGACATCCAAAATCTCTTGTGAGAATCCCAAGTACACACACACACACATTATGTCCATCAGAACCAAGAAGAAGAAGAAGTTGGTCCTCTCCTTCTCCTCCTTCCTGCCTTCTGTACAAAAGGCCAAGTTTAGAAACAAAAGAGGAGGGAAAAAATATACAGAGATTTTTTTATGGCCAAGACTACTCAGACCCAGATTTAATCCATCGTCCACTCCCACCCTCTTCTCTCTTTTCAGAAACTCCCTGTAAATTCTACCGTCCTGGCCTCCCTTTCAGCAATCTGAACTGGGAGTGAAGGAGCCTAAAATAAAAAAGGCCATAAGGAATCTCATAATAATATTTCACACACACACACATCTTGGCCACTCTCCATTCCAAGTCCTCACATTTCCTACCTATGTACAATTCTCAAAAAATCAATTACATTTAGAGCTGTGCAACCAAAAAAGTACCAGGAAAAATCAAGGGCCCCCTTTCCTGAAACACCCACACAACAACAACAACAACACACACGCACACACCGTCACGGGATCAAAAGAAAAAAATGGGTAACAAGCCTGGATCTCCTTTTTTAGAAATTTGATGAGCTGTCATCACAAACCATCACACACACACACAAAGAGAGAGAGAGGAGAGAGATTTTAAATCAACGATTAAACTGGACCGATGAAATTCCACACACACACAACACACGTATACAAAATACATATTTATATAATCTAAACCAAGGGCTGGTAAAAAATAATACTAGTCGCTGCCTTTCACTGGGTCGTCATCATCAATGTCAAAGTTGCATCTACAGACACACACAGCGAGAGCGAGAGAGAGAAAAAAAAGAACAGTGCCGTCATGTCATGTACACACATATTTTTACATACACGGTTCTTGACAAGGAAAGAAGATGATGACACCCTCCTCCATTTATTCACCAAATTATACACAGTCATTCTCCCTCGGCTTTTTTTCTTCCACCGGCACACAAGCACACACACGTACGAATGTTTCTATTGTAAAGACCGCCATTAGAAAGAACGCTAAATAAATAAAAACAATATAAATCAATGGAGCATCTCTCTTCCTAGAGGAATCAATAGCAAATCTTTGTAAAAAGAAGAAGGGGAAGAACTTGTAAGTTTTATTATTTTAAATATTTGCACAAAGAAGTCCTCACAAATATTTCTATCCCCTCCTACCCACATACATACACACCGTACACACACACACACAAATAGACAAAAGTCGAGGCTCATTCCTGTGTCGGAGGTGTTGATCAAATATTGAACGTCCGTCTCCTCCTTCTTGAATGGATGGAGGTTGGGCAAGACAAATAAGCGACATTGTGCCATTTAAGAAAATCTTGCATTTTTACCCTCCACCAAAACACTACATCCTTAGCATGGATGCGTGTGTGTTGTGTGTGTGTGGACTCATTGAATATTTGCTCCACCACAACTCACCGTTATGCCCATATTTCATCCACACGTCAAAACACTCGACTCAACATCTTTATTCCTCTTTATGCACATGCCTGTCCCATTCCTCCTCATCTCCTCCATGCCTATCTTTGTACCTATGGAAACACGTGCCAGCATCTCTCTCTTCTCAAAAGAAGCAAGAGAAGAGAGAGAAAGATGAAGACCACGAGTTGCCTTATAAGTAATCAAATGCATCATGTGCAGGCCACAGTTTATGGAAATCCAGCACATCCACACACACACGCAGTGGAATGAATGAAGACTCTCCAGGGCAAAAGCGTAAATATCCTAGAGAGAGAGAAAAAGAGAGAAGAGAAGAGAGAGATGCTGATCAACAAAGAGAGGGATGCATCGCTCTTGCATAATTGACAGCTTCAAATAACTTGATTTGAACACTCTTTCCTTTCTCTCCCACTCCTCTCTGTCCAGTGTGTATTGTTGCCAAAATACCCTTATCTATGGCCTAACACGCTCCCCACTCCAGTCCAGACAAGTGTGTGTGTGTGGAGGATGATTGAAAAATTAAATTTTTTATTGAGCCACAGAGAAAGGGGGAGAAAATTGGGATGGATTGTGGGAGTGGAGTGCATCGCATTGCGCGGAAGAGAAAAAAGTGCATCCATCAGGAAAATGACTGACTGTCATCTCTCTCTCTCTTATAGAGAAGAATTCTATGCCCAGGATTCCCTAATAATTATAGTAGACCGAGCCATGTCAATCCCAAACGCGTATTGATAATGATAATGTCCAGACTCTCTTTTTCCTCTCTCCAGGCCAAAGCCTCTCTAAATCTTGGCTCTCTAATCTCACCATCCACAATTCTTCTGAATGTTGAAAAGTCACATGTGATTTTTCCACACCCAATTCCCGCCATCCCTTCAAACAATAACCGCCTTTAATATTTATAATTAAATCAGTTTTGTTTACGCTGCACAATTTTATTAATGGATGACCAGTTTAGCTGTAGTTAAAAAGCAGAGGTGAGAGGCTCTGAATTTTAATCACACCATTCCATTGTGGAGATGTATTATCATAAACCATGGGACACACACCGAGTACAAAAGTCCTCCCCACAAAAAGTAGCTTTGACATGACTCATGAGTCTACCATCTGGGGAAAGGAGGGAGGGAGCGCAAAAACGGACAATAGGAATACACAATGGTTGACTCGGGAGAGAGAGAGAGACTCGGGAGAGGGAGGTCAGAGGTGAGACAGGATGGCAAATAATTCTCGAAAATGATGAGGCACCCCAAGTGTGAAGAGACTGCTTAAAAAAGCGGAGGAGACGTAGACAAGGAGGAAGACCACAAAAAATGGCTCCTCTTCTTTTAACTGTGTATTAGTGGCCTTGTCTACAGTCAAGGGTAAGCAAATGGAGAAGAGGAATTCTAATCTTAGTTTCCAAAATTTCACACACACACACACACACACATTTCCCTTCCAGTCTACTCTACTCTCATGTCACTTTTCTCTTGAGAGAGGGAAAGTTTGGATGATGAGCGTGAAATGAGAGCATACAATTGTGCTCCATTTCCCAACTTCCTTCCCTTATTCCCAATTTACTTGGAGAAGGGGAGACGAAGGGAAATCTCCAGCGTGTGTGTGTACGTGTGTTATGTTATACACGAGGGAGAAAAAAGTCAATGGAGAATATTCCCCCCAAAAAAGACTTGAAAGAAGATTAATGAAGACATTTTTAGTTTTTTCCCTCTTCTCTCCAGTACTTTTTAACTCAGAGTGCTAAATCCCCAATTCTAAACACCCCTTCCATTTAGAACGTAAACATTGTCAAGACACTACATAACAATTTTTTTTACTTTTTCCCTCCTCTCCATTTGTGTTTCCTGAGAGGGGAGGAGGACTGGAGTTGGTGGGGTCCATTATGGAGTAAATTCAGCGGGGTGCAGGAGGAGCAGAAGCCTCATCTTGAATGCACGAGGGCACTCCACAATTTCCACCATTATTCTAATACACACACATCCAAACACACACACACTGTGTGTGTGGATGTGAAGGTCTCACCTTGCACTCTCAAAAGGGAAATGCACGGAATCGCATGAGAATTCCCTCCACACACACACACACTCGGAGTGTGAGTGTGCCGGCGCATAATATTAAAAATTTTAACGTGGAACGTGTACTCTACAATAATTTTGATAAAAAATACGGAATTTTTCTGAAATTTCTGTTGATTTATAAGCTCTTATATTTTGGAAAGAAAGAGAGAGAGAGAGAGAGGAGGAGATGGATAGTCAGCACGATTTAATCACACTGACAAATACACCAACAAAACATTTTTCATTTCACACACTCCTCTACACACATTGGAAGTACACATAGGTGTACACACGCACCAACTTTCACCCTATTTAAATTCCTGAGTCGGAGGAGAAATATTGTGCAGTTTGAAGAGAGGAAGAGAGGGGATGGAGAAAAATTAGTTTTTTTCAATTTTTAATAAGACTCGGTGGAAGGTAGGGGTGTCGACAGGGCAGACAGGAGGATTATGGATTTATGGATGATGCACTGAGTCGGAACGGAAAAAAAGAGTGAACAGGCAAATTTTTGATTCACTGGTTTTGGCACTCACTCTCCTCTGCCTTGTCTTTCTTCCTGGTGCAAGGAATATTTATTGTGGAATTGTGGACTGGTGTGTGTCTGTGCCCTTGTTTGTCCGTGTAAAATGAGTGTGAAATGTAGAACCAATTTTGTTCTTTGTCATTTGCAAATGCAAATCCGGTGTGTGAGCAGTCGGCACTGGGCAGGAAGCCAGGAAAGGGGGAAGTGGGGAAATCAGATTATTTTTTGCAAATATGTGCAGGGGTAGTTGTGAAGGAATGGATTCAAAATTTTTGTGACACAAATGGTCAAATTTTCTATAAATTTTTCTGATTAAAATCGGATAAAAATTCCACCCTAATTAAATTGACATGCGATTGGGAGAGATTAAGAAAGAGAATTGTCCTTTAAATCCTTCCTGTCTTGATAAAGATGTTTGATAGGAAATGTGATTTGTGGGTTGGAGAAGAATAAGATTGATCAGCTGACAAGAATTTGAAAAATAAATCCTTCGACCAATAAAAATAATTAGCGTACAACCCGTAAAATTTGTAAGAGGTTTCTGTGTCTTTAGAATTTTCCTATGTTACGTGCGTGTATGAAATGCCGGCTTTGACTAGTAAGTCTTGTCATGAGAGAGAGAAGTAGAGAGAGAGATGGGAGGAGGCTGGAACAAGTTATATCATTTGTACACACGGCTTCTCATCTCTTTATTCAAATCTTGTTTGTTCACTCACTTCTCATCTCTTCCCTCTCTTTTGCTGATGGTTGGTGACTATCCATGTCTTTCAATCCCTTCTCAACTTGGTTGTCAAATCAAGAGGCCGCACCCTTTCTTCTTCCTATTGAACGTCAACGGAGAGTCAACAGCATAAATTTTTTTTGTCTTTCTACTACAGAGAGACAGAAAATTCAATGCCAAATAAATTGCATGGCAGCCATCTCGTCATTCCTCATCTCTCTCCCCGTCTCTCTCTCTGAGTGTCACTGAGTGTGTCTGAGTCGAGAAGTTAGGGATGAAAAAAGTCGTTCAAAAAAACATTTGACTCACTCTATCTCTTTTTCTCTAAATGTGGAAATTCTTTTGAAACTGAAGTTTTGCAGTCAAAAGTTTACACCAGAAAAAAATATTTAAGAGGTACTTTAAAACCTTCGCTTGTTTGTTTCTAATTTACTTTGGCTTGATTGAAAGCCATTAAATCTCTCTCAAAAAGACCTTTCCCATGTCACAACAACAATCAGACTTTACACACACACACACTTTGTACCAGAGAAGAGAGAGGAAAATATTTACAGAGAGCGAGTATCTCATCTAAAGGAGTCATGTCGCTTGGATTTCTGGCTGAATGGAGAAGAGGAGAATGTGAGATAATTCAAGCATAATCAGAATAGCATACACACACACACGGAAAGGAGAAGGAGAAGAGATAGGAGAGGGAGAAACCGGTCGGATAAAGTCATTACAATGTTAAACATTATAATGTTAACAAGGCCACGAGTTCAATTTCAATTTCAATTGACGAGTATCAAAAAACCATGAATTTTACGATGAGCCTGGAAATTTATGCTCTACTCTCTCCCCCTCTCTTTCTATCTCTGGATGGGGAAGAAAGACCAGACAAAAATCCAAGATGAATGAGGAGATTGAGAAGTGTAAAAGCCGGGCTGTAAAAGTCAAAGGAATTTAATGGAGCGGGCGATAAAAAGTAGAGACTCCATTGTTTTCACCCTCTCCTCCTCCCTCCTCTCTCTCTCTCTCATTCTGAGAATGGAGATGATGGTGAGATGATGGTTGGTGGTATTCATACTCACAATGCACATGAGAGATAGAATGCATCACTATAATTTAATTCATGTCCGCACTCCGTCCATTCATTCCCACATACAAATTTCATGGGCTACGATCTACTGCTACACGAGAGCATCCGCTAAACTTTACAGAATGTGTGAGGAGGAAATGGAAAAAAAACGATTTTTGATTTTTGATTTTTCAAATTGCACTCTCCACCATCCATCCATCTCGTCAATTCAAAGGGCACACCCTTTAACCTCTCCATCGCTTGATCCTCTTCCCCCTTCGTCTCTCTCTACTTATGTACTATTCTCAGCACAAATGTTACAGAGGTTCAGCGTTAGGATTGGAATAACTAATGGCCACTCAACACACTCATAAACAGAAAAAGAGTTGTGGGATAGTTTGACACGCCGAAAAATCGGGGGAACAATTAAAGGTAATTTTAGTCTGCAGTAGATGCACTAGAAAAAAATGTAAATGGAGGGAAAAAGGTTGTCGAGAGATGAAGATAAATGTGGGAATTTTAAGAGAGGGTGGATAGGTAGTAAAAATCCAGTATTTTTTCAGGTAAGTCATTTGCCGGAATGGTGAAAAATATTTTAAAACCAACTTTCTCCCAACTTCAAAATCCTTTTTCTGGTTCTCTAAATTTCGTAGGATTTGCGCTAAAGGAAAGATTTTACTTCCGGGGGTGTAGATGAAAAGTTGTTAATTAGAATGGGGGATTAGGAAGGAACAGTTTTAAGAGTGATTGTATTGGCACGATGCCATGGGGAGTTATTAGCGTATTTTCCTGCATAAATCCACTTTATGGAAAAGTAGGCACAAGGAGAAAGGAACAAGGTGAGGGTGGAAGGAAGGGGCGAGAAAAGATGGAGCTCTATTAAAATAAATACTCGGATAATCATCCAGAAGAACACACTCTCAATTCTGTAGAGCACATAAAGGGAGTGAGAGATGAGATGAAGAACATCCCTTGTCTGTTCTCTACAGTCTCACAAGGGAAGAGAGGAGAAGGGGGTGTAGAAAGAGTCCACTTTAAAATCTCGTGTCTCTCCCTCCTCCTCTCTTCCTTGTGTGTGAATTGACGGTGTTTGACATGGGACCCAAAGTCCATGGATCCTTCATCCTGTCCTCCCGCCAACTTTTCAACAGCCTCTCCTTCACCCTCCCAACATTTGTCCTGTTCCAGGGAGGAGAAGGGAGCGTTATCAAGTTATGGGAAAAATGAGGTGATAATTCAGAGGTTGACATGAGAAAGTGCTGTGTTTCGAAAGTGTGTGTGTGTGTGTGTGTAGAAGACGTACATACGTTCATGTTATACTTTGCAGACAATATACATGAGAGGGACAAAAATGTGGTGAGTGTATCTCTCCAGCCCTTTTTATTACACTGGCATTCCACTAAACCACCATTCTGTTACTGTTACTCTCTTTCTCTCTCTCTCTCTCTTGGTGTGTGTGGAGTGTCTTGGGACCTCAAGGGACCCTTCCCCGATATCCACAGAGTCCTCAAAAAACAAGGGGTTCTCCTCCGTCCACACATCAAAATCTCTGTTACATCAGTCTCATCATCATCTTCTTGGCCACTAGAGATTATCTATAAAGTACCAAACTCACACACACGCACTCTCCCTCCTCATCCCAGACATTCCCTTCACAAATCTACCGTAAAATCCTTCCATTGAGACCCTCTACATCAATTTCGTGAAGAACCCTTTGACTTCTTTTCTAATTATGATCGAAAGATCAATCCAAACAGAATTAACACTGAAAAGTCGCCCGGGAATTTTGATTTGTTCAGACTTCCGTACTGTGCACAACCATAAAGTGCCCGGGTTTTTGAAGGGACTATTACGTTACACAATATTGAGGGTGTATACAGTGCGTAGCCAATAAATCACGGTCCTTTTTGTATGTACACTTGTACAGGGAGAACAGTCGTTGATTTGTACTCTCTATTTCTTTATCTGTGTGTATGTGTATGCGTGTGTGTGTGTGTGTGTAGTTTGTCCTGGCCTCGCAGATGGGAAATGTTTTTTCCCTTTTGGTCTTCCCTTTCATTTCCCAATTCCCACCTCCGCCTTTCTAAAATGTTCCAGCCATCCGCCCACACTGGCCAGCCCTTTGTGTGCGTGTGGATTGTGAGAAGAGTCCAGGTGAGTCTTGGAGAAGAATCTTTTTTCTCTTCTGACAAGAAGGAAAGGTACGGGGAAGGTCAAGGAAGTTCTAATGAGACTTTTATCTTGTTTCCTCCTCCTCGCTTCTTCCCTTCCTCAATTTCCTTCAACTTGTAACAACACACTCACCTTCTCTCTCTCTTCGTATCTTCCATGGAAAACAGAAAATGGTTCATTTAATTCAAAGTTTTGTAACTACACAGCATACAAAAATTTTGAGGGCATAAATGCCACATTTTAACGTATTTTTTGGGAGTAAGCAGGAGCTAATGCCACTACTGCAGCTGACGAGGGAGAGAGACCCTTGAGAGCCTTGGGGCAGGTTCGGGCAGTGGAGAGTTGATGTGATGAACAAAGTGTAAAGATAAGAGAGAGAGAGAGAGACACACACACACACACACAGGGGGGAAATGCCACATTTTAACTAGGAGGAGATCAGAGGAGGGTGAAGGAGGGAGATTGTCTTTCATTCCCCGTGTCCACAAATCCATGATAAACATCTAAGACAGACTCTCACTCTCTACACCCCTCTTTCTAAATTATGAGAGTACAAAAGGAGGACCGAAAGCAAACATACACAAGTAATATTAAGGATGTGTGTGTGTCTACCTTACTCTCAAAAATCTTGTCCAACAAATGTGTAAAAAGAAAAAGAGCCGCTACTCCCGAAACGTTGCTACCTTCAAATGAGTCTTCCCCCTTTTTCTGTTGACTGCACAAACTAACGACCATAATCTCTGCTTCTATTCCTTCACTCTCTGAGTATGTGTGTCAACTTTTTCGGAATTTGTGGGGAAACGTCTTGAAAGATACAAGGATAATGTACTCGATAGAATACAAAGAACTACCGTAACTACAAAGCATTAAATGGCTTTTCAAAAGTACGTCGTTGTGATTAAATCACTGGCCGTGTATTTTTAATTGGATTACGGTAGGTGCACTGAATGCTCGGATATTTTCTGCTGATCTTCTCACATTTTTATTGTATTTATTCTGTTCTCCACAATTCTTCCCTCATCCATTGGAGTGGTTTTGCTTGCTCAACTCCGTAAATATTTACAGAGGGATAATATTAATAAAAATAAAGAATATTCCCTCATCTCCCCTCCTCTCAGTATGTGTGTGTGTGTAACTGTCTCTTTGTGTTTCTTTCCGGCCTCTTCATGGAAATTGCACGTGTAAGTTGAGTCTCTTCACAATCAAGATAAAGAAGTGCCACGAGACTTGCTCCTCCAAATAAACCAAAGAGACTAGGATGAGAGAGAGAGAGAGAGAGAGTCAGAGACAATTATTGATGACACCCCTCATGCTGTCCTCCTCCTCCTGAGGATCGTCAGAGTGAAGAGGGAGAAGAAGTGACTCGGATAGTCTGGATGAATTATGGGGAAGGGGCAAAGGTTAAACAAGTTTTGGGCTTACATATGAAGATGAATTTGATTCCTTATCGATTCCTCCTTTCCCCTCATCCCCCAAGAGAGAGAGAGAGAGGAGGAGAAAAGAAGGGAGCGGAATGAGAAGAAGAAGAAGAGAGAAGAAATCCAGACAATGACAATGACACACAAAAATTGTAACTTTATCCATTTTCTTGTATTGCCAAAGTCCAAAAGTTTTTTAGGATCTTTTCGGAGTAAACCAAAAGATTGTTCTATAGATCAACTTTTTTATTTCCTGTGGTTTTGCAAAAAGTTTTTCATCTATTCGCCTTGAGGGGGAGTGGCACTGTACTGTACTACACGATGAAGACATGGTGTGTGTGAACAATCCCCCCCTACGGAGCAGACTCTCTCTCTCTCTATCCTGGATAGAGAGAGAGTATGACTCAATTTGTCCCTTGACATCTGATCATTCATCATCTCATCTAAAAATTTTGTTGGACACACACACGATAATGGGGGATACTCAACTGTCACGTGGTTACTCAAGGTCCTGGTTCCCTTTGTCCTCCAATGAACACCGCACTTCATCCCAATCATCATTATGACGATCGAGTTGATTGGTTCAAAATGAGAGTTGTGTGTGTGTGTGTGGATAATTCATATTGGATTATTAAGAGTAGTCAACTGTCAACATTATTAGAATCATCTTTTTATACGTGTGTGTGTCTAATACACACAGTTGACTAATGATCATTCCCACTCGTCATACAGAATTCATGGGAGAGAGAAAGAGAGTATAAACTTTTTTGTGTTGTGTGTGTGTGTGATGCCATGACCCTGTCCCTCTTTTGTTCCTGTCTCAAGTTTTTGAAAAAGAAGGGGACAATGGACATGGGATCCAAGGCTCTAGTTGACAGTCCTAGAAAATAAATGACATTCGGCAGCTGCTCTCTCTTCCTCTCCAACTGTACGACTGTACTCTGTGTGTGTGTGTGTGTATTTCCTACCAAACAATTCTACACATAAGTTTAGCCACCCCCGCCATTTTTTTACATTCCAGGATTACAGAACGTAGACGTGTGCCGTGGATGGAGGGGACAGTATAATATTTTTAATTAGGATCACTATGACGTTGTTGTTGTTGTCATCATGTGTGTGTGTGCGTCTTTCAATGGCCAGTTGATATCAGACAATAAATAGATGGGCCACTCGAAAATTCTTTTAATGCGCTTTGACTCTTCACCATCTGTCCCAGTGCGATGTCCCGGATTTACAAATGACAATGGAAAATAAATCCGAATGAACTAATTCTGGGAGCTAATTTGTGACGTTTAATTGGTGGGTGTGTGTGTGTGGAGAATAAGGGATCTTTAATTGCCTCCATCCTGGATCAACAAAAATGGGTCGAAACCTAGCCTCCTCATTCTTATTCATCTGCGAGAGTCCCTTTAAAGGGCCAGAGAGAGGAGAGGAAATAAAAATTAAAGTCACCGTCACTGTCACTGTCATGGATATGGATGACGAAGGGACGGCGTGGGTCATATAATGACCATTCATCCGAAGGCACGAGACAATTAAGTTGACCCCTTGATTCTGATGAATTCAATTCCAACTCGTAATGTTGGTCAATTGTTCAACTCTAAACTTTAATACCCCATTGTCCCCTTCCCCCCCTCCCTTATACATACTTCCTGTATTCAAGTACATAGTTATAAGGGTCTTTCCAAGTCTCTTGTATAATTTGGACACCCTTGAACATGACCTATTTGCACGCCTCCTCACAATACCCTCCCTTTCATTCTCATTTCTCTCTTCTATTCTGTGAAATTCCTCAGACTCCAAGACTCATGAATGAGAATGGAGAGGGGGGACTGGGAAGTGGACCTAAGGGACATCCAAATCCAAAACCAGGGGATGGACATCCAGGCAGATGCGGGGGTGGAGAATATTTGGGGTTAGGGAATAGGCAAAAGGGGCTTACAGATTTAAATTGAAGAGACAGCTACAGCTAATTTCATTCCCTTGTCGTCCGTGTCAATGGCCAGTCAGATTACCCATACTGTATGGGCCATACACAACACACACACACATAGAGAGAGAGAGAGAGAGAGAGAGAGAGGTAATGTTGCTGGTGCCATATTGGTGAATATTTTGTCAGAGCTGAGGAACGTGCTGACGAGGGAGAGACATATTATTGATAAGGTATTGAAAAAAACAATTGTAGTTTCAAAGTGAGCTGTAGATTTGCAATAAAGAAAAAATCCCTCACACCCACACACACACACACACACACATGACATATTAAAGATAAATAGGGAGTGGAAGAGAGAGAAGAGGAGGGTAATAAAATTATGGTGATGTACACTGTTTGAATGTAAATGTGACTACGAACAAACAATAATTCCTCTTGTTTTTCCCTCTCTCTCTCTCTCTCCCTGATTGCCATTAAGAGAGAGAGAAATGTTAGTCTGGCATTTTGTGTGTGTCCGTGGACAAGGAAAAGACATGACATGGGGAAAGAATGACAGACACACGCTACTCTCTCCATCTCTCTATCTCTTCCCATTGGAAATGGAAATGACTGGGCCATGACGACATAAAAAGTGGAGCGATTTGTATTTGTCTTGAACTGTTCTCTCTCTCTCTCCGTGTGTGTGTGTGTGGAGGAAGAGAGAGAAGAGTGAGGTGCTGGTATTTGAATATTACGGCCCATCGTAAATCTGCAATACGAAGCCCCTAGGCCATACCTCCCCAGTTATACACACACACACATTTTATGATCCTATGGCCCATTCTAATCTCTCTTCCTACAGTGTGCGTGTGTGTGTCTGGCTCTCTCTTCTTCTCTCCAAGATTTTAAGTAGACTTAGTCTACACTGTAAGGAAAGAGAGAGCCCTAATGCAAAGCTTGCTGAGAATGAGAGATTCTAAATTTAAATGTGGTTATGAGAGACTGTGTATTTGTGTGTGTGTGCTTGTATGTAAGAGAGAGAGAGAGAAAGAGAGAGACTGTGTATTGACATGAGAGGAGGCTATTTATTCATCTCATCTCATCTTCTTAACGACATGTCACGCACCCCACACATTTCATTAGCTATGTCATCTCATCTTGCATCTCTCCACACACACACAAACACACACACACATACAGTCACACAGTAGGCATACATAGAGTGTAATCATTGGAGACAGTGCACTCCACTCAGAATTTCATTTTGTTCTGAGTGCCGAGTAGAGAAGGAGAGAGAGGGGATTTTTTCAGTGCCACTCTACTTGTCCTCTAATGATGTAAAGGATCCCCATCCTATTAATTACATTTATTAATATTCCATATCGTCAATTGTCAATATTCCTCTCTTCCCCTCCTCATCCCTCTTGAAATGGATGATCCATGGGCATCCCAAGAATTTCTGCTTCATGAGCACATCTCAACCCTCAGACAAAATGGATTGAGAGTGGGCCATTCCATAACATGGCAACACATAGCAACGCACTCTCTGTACATAGTTAGTGTGTGTGGCTCATTAAATCATAATTTCTCATTAATCTCAATACGCACTTTCATATCCTGGAGAAGATGAAGAGGAATTGAAATTGAGCCTTGAGATGCCGCAATGTAAATACGACACACACACACACAGAAGAGAGGGAAAGGGAGGGAGAAATCCAATATAAATAAAATCAAGACACAACACAGCCCAAAGCCTTAGTGAATTTCATTTGATTCTGTGAGTCTTAGTTTTCTTCTTCACAGTCTACACAGGACAGTGTACAGTGTAAGAGCGTGTGTGGAGCGTGTGTGTGGAGGGAAGAACAAATCTTTGCTTTTACTCGAAGCCCCAGAGACCCAGGGCTTTGTACACACAATCCACACACTAAAAAGAGAGACACACATCGAGGAATGGAAAAGAGAAAGAGTGCATCTTTGACTTGATTGCATAATCAGAGTCGTAAATCCATTTATACTCCACTTACAACTGGAAATTACAACCAAAACTACACACACACATCTCCCTCCCTCCCTCACAAGGAAGGAGAGATGCACCACGTGGTCATCATCATCATCCCTTAGACTCTCTTTCCCCTTGTACCCTTAATGCACAGACTCGGCATTGATGAATAGACAACTTATTCATTTTTCCACACACACAACACACAAAGTCAAGTTTAGAGATAGATAGATAGGGATCTTCTGTGTACGTGTGTGTGTGTGCTGTGTGTAGTTAAATTACGTGCGCTTATTTAGATTAAAAGCAAAAAAAGCCAAGCCCCGTACACACACACATTACAACATTACATTTACATTGCTCCTCCTCACAATCTCACAATCGACAATCATCTTGATCCTCATTTATTCCCGCCGCCGACTCCTCAGACAAAACTCAAAGAGAATCCTCAGGAAATTATATTCAAAAAAAGATTCTCAGTCTCTCCACCTCCTCAGATGCGATCCACACACACTCACACTCACCAGAAAGAGAGTGCATTTTTTCATGCATTTTATCCTCCTGCCCTTGGCTGTGTGTGATGAGCTCGTGCTCCGTACACAACCCCTCACTCTCTCCAACATACAAATTTTTTAATAGGGATGTACGCACATGCACCACACTCAGCCATGACCATCTTACATTTCATACACGGATTATACACGCCATACCGTAATCCCTTGAACTAACGAACACCCTCTCAAAACTCGCTTTCTCTTTTGGGTCCAAGATTTCTCCACAAATACAAATAATCCTCAAACCGACTTTTCCCTTGCCAATCCCTTTCAAAAATTTGTAAAATGTTTTCAGAGCAAATACAATCCCCGGATTTTCAACTTTATACGGTACACATAGTGGAAAAAAAGAGTTGTACATACAAACGGCGGGGATGGCGGCAGCTCAACTCTAACTCTGCGGATCGATTCTGCAGTTGCATTTCCCCCTTTTTCCCACTCTCTCTCTTTCTCAACTCTATCCAAATATTAGTCTCTGACATTCTCAGGAATATTTCCCTCCATTTCCTCCTCCCTCTACTGCCCGCACAAAAAATTTACCCGGCCCTCCCTTCCTCCTCTCTTAGCACACACGCATCATACGAACTCAACGCACAATCCCTTTCTGTTGCTCTTGGCTCTCTCTCTCTTGAGGAAGATCCCCAGCACAAGATGAGAATATTAAGACTGTGAAGGAAAAGGAGGTTGAGCTGGCGCCTCACAAGCTTTTCTCTGTTCCTCCGACTTGTTGTCGCCTCCTCTTATTTTTATTACTTATTCCTCCCTCCTCCTCTCTCGCTCTTATTCTGCTTCTCGTGCAGTCCTCTGAAAATACGGAATTCATCACTCAGCCTCTCCATCACCACCACACGCACACACTAAAGTCCTGCAAATTGCGAAATCAGCATTGTCAGTGACCCTACTTCCTAGGAAAAATATTTGTGAGGAGTGTCAACCCACACAAGGCAGGGTAGAGAGAGAGATGGGGAAACGAGATGACTCTCTCTCTCTTGTTTCAAGACCTCCTCCCCCAACCCTGCATTTATTACTTTCATTTTCATGTTCATTTGAGCGGAGCAAAATAGACAGAGAGGGAACGAAGGAAGGTATAATTTTGGACGAAAAGAGGAGAAGAGGAGGGTAGTAGTAGCCGTGGCAGCTACCGAAAGCCATTTTCAATAATGATTTGTTACCCGCTTCCCCCTCCTCTCACCCTCTCGGTGTGGTGTGTGTATCCATCAAAGAGAGGGAGAACCGTCATAATCCACACACAGGCACACACACTTCCAGTCTAATTCTAATTATGCCCCACACTATACAAGTAGGGTTTTTCTGTTTGGTGGTACGGCGGCAGGTTAAGTAGACGAGGAATTAATGTTTATTTATAGCTTCAAAAGGGCCTTTCTCCATCCTCCTCCCTTTCAAGATTTCCTTCTCCTCTCTCTCTCTCTCTCTCTGCACACACATCATTCTCCACATAATCTATACACACCAAGCACAACAGATAGAGATAGAGAGAGTATGTGTGATGGGGAAAATGCAGAGTTGAATGGCAAATGCAGATGCTTTTTTTACATATTTTTCTTATTATCCAAATGGCTGATAAAAAAATACAATAAAATGGGAGAGAGCGAATGTGTGTGTGTGTGTGTGTGTGTGTGGAGGGGGATGAATGACGTGGTGGAGGTAATAATTGGGAGGTATATATACACCATATGATTGAAAAATGATAATCATTTTCCATGGGCCAGCTTCATTATTCATGTCCCCCCATCAGAGTGCATCATATTGGACACAAGCACACACACACAGAGGACGAGAGAGAGAGAGTAAAGACGAGGGAGGGAGAAAACTAAGGGTTGTCCCCTCATCCCTCTTTCTCTCTGATGATTGCTTTGGCCCGAGCAGTTGACACCTGCATGGGTCCCTGTAATTACCATTGATCACGCACTTTCTTCCATTTTCCTCCCTCCATTCCCCGCATGCTATTTGTCCCCTCCACGCTTTACCTTGGACTCCCGCCTCCGAATATCCCCTCTCCTCCTCCTCCTCCCCTGTGTTTTTGTTGGTGTGCAGTTTGATCTTTTTTGTTTGTTTATTCTTGTGAGGGCGGAGTGGTGAGAACACAGATCCAGGTTAAGATAAAATGGGGAGAGAGAAAATCCAGTCTTTGATTACACTTACCTAGAAAAAGAGGGGAAAGAAATAAACAATTTTATTACACTCTGACCCATATTCCACAATCATATTTTTTAACTCTTCTACTATATGTGGTAAAAAATTATGTACGAATCATTTCCCGGGTTTTTTCTACAAGGTCTTTACAGTCTGTGTAGTTTATGTTACACAGACGTGTGTGTACAGTACAGAGCAGTAGAGAGTGTAAATTTTAAAAAGACCAAAAGAGTTGCATTATCGATTAATTTTTTTCTCTTTCTCTTTACTCCTGATATTTTTATGGGATGCAGTGCGCCATTTATATAAATTCACATTATAGTCTTCCTCCACAGAGAATTTAACTGTCTTCCATCTCCACTAGAGAATGAGAGAGAGAGAGAAGTTGAGAGAAGGGAAAAAGGAGAGAGTGAAAGATGGGTGCAAAAAAATGTTGAAGAAGAGTTTTTGGCCAAATGGTTTTGAAGATTCTATTCATTGCCCTTGTTTCTCCTCTACTGACTTCCCCAGCATTAAATGTCTCGACTCGCTTCTCGCATTATCCCCAGAACAAGAGAAACATGCAAGGAGAAAAAGAAAGAGTTTTTATACTGTATGGAGAGAAAGAAAAAGTTGGGCTCGTGATAATTCGTCGAGGAATTCCAGGCGGCAAAAGGAAAAAGACACAACCAACTCTAGAGTACGTCATCCCTTGTAAAAACTCCTCTTTATTTTTTTACTCTCTTTCTCGTCCACTTCTTACTGTCAACGTACAAAGTTCAATGAAATAAGAAGAAGAGAGGAGGATATAAAAATGTATCTCAGTCTCCAACCTCAGAATCAGAGGCGGAGGAAGAGAAGAAGAAAAAAAAAATTTTGTGTGTGCAGTTTCTAGTGTCGTTCGTTGCATACAGTAAATTTTATGGCGCGGCAATGGAGATCCCCTCCATTTCTCCGGGAAAATTTTCTACAGGCACACGCATCTGTATGTATATTTTAACGCACACACATTGTAACACGATGCATTGTACACGAGGCTTTTGTTAATCGAGCCGAACTTGCATGCCAAGTCAAAATGGGAAGAAATTCGTATGGGAATTCTGTCACTTGGCATTCTCCCCTCCCTCCATCCATCCCCCTCCCTTCCCTATCTTCACACACACACACATTCCTCACACTGTGTGTGTGTGTGGAACAGACGCTTCTCAAAGAAGTCTGCACTGGTAAAACTGGAATGGCTGGACAGAGAGAGAGAGAGCGGAGGTGTGTATGTAGAGGTGGAGGAGTGTAATATACAAAGTCTATTAACTTTTATGCTAATTGCGGTTGACAATAAAGACGAGCAAAGTGAGTTTTTATCGGGAGGGGGAGGAGGGGGAGGAGATTTTGAAGGCTTATAAAGTAAGGAGATTGCTTCTGGATAAGGCTAAAGGTGACAAGGACACGTTGAAAGGACAATTTCGAGACAATTCTCGAGCCAACCAGATAGGAAGAAGGGGGAACGGGTGTGTGTATGTCTCCTTGTAATTGTGTAATACTCTGGAGTCGGATGAAGCAAGAGAGAAAATTTTGAAGCTCTCCAGCTGGAAACGTCTCGCGGAGGAAGAAGAGAGAGAGAGTCATAGCAAATTGAGGGTAAAAATGATGTAAATGAGAAGCTCCTCTCTTCCTCTCTCTCTCTCTCTCTTCTATATACTCCACTGACTCACTCGTCGAGGAGGTGCTGTGAATTTTGATGAGAATGAGAATTACGTGCATCACGATCCACACACACACACACACAGATGATGATTGTAATCTAAACCCAATGACGATGATGACCAGCCAGCCGCCTTCTATATATTCTTGTATCCCTGGTGAACTGACACACACACTATATTAGTTATATAGGCTTCATTAAAATGTACACGGAGGAGGGTAGCTGCTGTTGGTGTTGTTTGTGTGGTGCAGTTCATGTAAATTCCAAACAAAATGCAGGGGCTGCATCTTCCTCTCTCTCTCTCTCTTGCATTGGGACTGCATTGACTGGTGCATCTCCGGACTGACTGCATAGAACAAATTGCCTGTATATTTACTGTGTGTAGTTGGATGTGTGTGATGTTGTTTGTATATTGTATAATGTCCCTCTTTAATTCACCCCAAATGATGACATCAACTACTTTATCTCCATGATGAACATGTCACACACTCACCAACCCCAACACACGTACACGGAGAGAGGGACAGTATTAAAATATAAGGATCACATTTATAAAATAACAAGGAAGAGAGAGAGAGAGTGTGTGTGGAGGGAGAGAGACCATTATTTCCCACACGGCACTCTCTAGGGTCGTGTAACCGTACATTTAGCCTGACATTTAGCCACGTAATTCTAATTCATTGCCATTTCCAGCTGAAGCTTCAGGGACGACGAGAAGGGGGGGGGGGGCAAAATCTCAGTCTTCTCATCTCTTGTGTGTGTCTAGTGGATTTGAAACCCTCCTCTTTCCCCACCGCCTTCTGTTTATTATTCATGATGAATCATGAGAAGAAATTTTTTTGAGAGTCAATAAATAGAATTCCTTCAAATTTGTGGATGTAAATGGAAAAGTTACTTTTTTAGGACGAGAAGAGATGTGTAACAATGAAAATGTGGCCAGTATTTATTTACAGAAAAAAAGGAGACGAGTAACGGCTGTTGCTACTGTACTGCTGTGATGTGTGTTTGTGTATCAAATTTAGAGTTGGAGGAAATCTACAAAGTCAAAATATAATGTTTGATGCAATGATCATCAAAGCTGTGAAATGTGGGTCAGTCTCTCTCTCTCTCTTTCTCTCTCTCTCAGACACACACACAGACACACAGTACTAAACACTTCTTGCACATAAATATTGTACAGGATGGAAATATCACGAGTTTGAAGGGAAAGAAGGAGGAACGGAGTAGCTGACCGTTTTTTATGGACACATTTCGAGAGGACAAGTTTCACATTATATAACCCACATTTATATTTATATAGCCATTACGTCTGTGTGTGTCTGAGTGTGTGTGAGGGTTGTCAAAGGGACCGCGGCCATGGCCACCAGAATCTTCTCTTCTTAATAATACTGTACATCGTACACTCTGTATATTTAGAAGAGAGAAATATTTAGAAGGGTAGAGAAAGGGTTTGGGAACTTCTTTACACACACACACTACACTCAGGCACACACAGAAATAGAGAGAGACATTTTATCACCAGGAGTTGTACACTCCAAGTTGCCACATTTTGGCTCCCTCATTTCATTTCATTGGAGAAGCGCATTTACAATTTATTGCTTTTTATCATCCACTGGAAAAAGTTTTTCTCCTCCACTTTGTGCCTTGTGTTTGTCCAGGATGATGAGCATGGCGGCGTCTGGAGTCTCCAAACACTTGACTCTGATCAACGACGATGGTAAATAAAAACCAAAACTATTTTTCCGAATGGACCATTCCACTCCTGTAACTCTCGACTACTGTAGTTAATATTTTTGGTGGTGAAATAGAAGAGGGGATTGAGAGGGTGCACTGAGATCTGAGGAGAAATATATGGGCGCAGGAGCGGATGTGACTTTCATCACTACCATCATCATCCATCCATAATCACATTCAACCATCTTCCTTCATACAGAGAAAGAGAGCGAGAGAATTTTAAGCCATACAAAACTCTTATTGGAGTAGAGGAGTACTCATAATAATAATGTAGACAAAAAGCATTTGGTGAGAAAACCCTGTCCTCACTTAACCGTCTCTGGCTAAAATCCATTTTTTCTCTGCTTCATTCCCGAAAAAAATTCCACTTTCATTGGAATTCCCCGATAGACACACACAGAGAGAATCAGAGAGGGATGGAGTGTTTACTACTCAATTTCAATAATTGCATTGGACAGTGGATTTTGGTGGAGACGATCAGAGGAGAGATTGAGGAGGAATGACAGCCTCCATAAGATTGGATGAGGAAAAAATCTTTGGATTTTTTTGAGGGTGTCTTGTTCAGTGCATAATAACTCAAGTGTAAAGTTCCTGGGAAATGTGAGAGAGAAGAGTAAGCGTGCTTCTCCTTCTCCCTCTCTCTCCTCTGTGTATAAATAAAGATTTTTTTCACAATATTTATTTCCCATGCATGCTCATGCTTACAACATGATTATATTATTTATGTAAAAATATACATTAGCCACGGAACAGAGGAAGAGGGTGTAAAATTTCTCGTGTCTTTCCTCTACCATACATCCACTCGAGAGGGTTGTCTACATACGAGTCTCATGTGTGTGTTTTTAGGAGGGAATTGGGGGAAATGTATAAAAGAGAGAGAGAGAGAGAGAGGGAATCATGTGTGTGTACTATGATAGTGGGAATAAAATGCAATTTGCTGGAATTACCTGATAATTTACTAGCACTTGGACTCTCGTTTCTCTCTCCCGAGTCTCCACCCATCCCCCTTTTTTATCCTCCCCGCACTATCTTCTATATATACGTTTTGTACTGTAGTGGAACCAATAAAATCCTCTGGTTTCAGAAATAACTAGTCGACCGGTCGAATTCCCAAAAAATTTCCTTCAGAGAGATAACACAATTTCAAAAATACGGTACAAGGGTTCCAATATTGCAATAGAAGTGAAGCTCTCTTTGGGAATATTTTCGGTTGTGACTGTGTGCATGAAATTCATGGGATTCTCCATATTATCTTATCACTACCTACAGTCGAGCCACGTCTCCGCACTCAACCATTCCATCAGTCTCCTCTCGTCTCCTCCTCCTCCTCTTTCCTTGCTTATAAATAAACAAAGAGAGAGAGACGACCACAAGAATATCCCATCATTATCCTCCCCTGTTCAAACTTGATTATGGAAACAAATGACGTGTCCAACGTCCACATACACACTCTCTCTCTCCCTGTGTACATGTACACATGCATCTTGGATTATTGAGACGTTCAATTATGACGCAATTGAAAATTTAAAAACGACGAGTCATGGAGATCTCTCTCTCCCTCACACACACACACACACCGATCCCCCCTTGTAAGAATTAGACGGCAGGGCCTAAGAAAATGAAAGCTCTCTTTGCCCACATCACACATCTGACTGAGGCTTTGAGTATACGTAGCGTGAGGCCCACATTCCTTCTGTCTGTAATATTGGGAAAAATCCACTTTTTTACCCATTTTCCACTTGAATCCCTCACATTTTCTGGAGTGCCAGTACCACTCTCTCTACGTACAATGGGGGTAGAATTTTTACTCAGAAAAAAGTTGTGTTGTTTCATGTCCTCCGTTTAATTTACTGTCCGAGTACTTGATAAATCATCTGGAGAAACACACTCTCTTTACTCAAGGGGAAAAACTTGGAATTATATCAGCATATTATGTAATCACACAGTGTGTGTTTGTGTGTACAGGATAAGCAGCTTGAAACTTGTGTCCCACATTCCTAGTTTCCTTGAAAGAGGAGGTGGATTGTGAATTTTTAGGGAGGAGGGGGGATTTTGACATTTAAAATTTTGACAGAGTAAAAAAATTAATTGTACAGTTGGTGTCTTGTGGTTTGTTTTGGACGGTGGGAGAGCCGGAAATGAGCAGCAGGTTGCCGTCCAGTAGTTTTTCCTGGACGACGTGAAGAACCAAAAGAGAACCAGCAAAAGTCCACTCAACACACAATAGCCAAGTGAGAGGAGAAGAGAAGGAGGAAAAAAGGGAATGAAGGGTAGAATAATTTAGACAAAAAATGGAATGATACACTCAAATAAAAACTGGCTCAATTAGAGAGGTGGAAAATGTTTGTTGCATCATATGTACATTCAAGATTAGGCATATCATTCCCCCTCTTTCTCTCTCTCTCTCTATATATACTCTTTTGTGTGTGTGTGCATTTGATACGACTGTGAATGCAAGTCTACAAGGTGGTATTCAATTTAATGGGGGTTCCTCTGTACCACTGTCTCCTTGTTACAACTTTTCACTACGTATATCCACACACAACCATACTTTTACACTACACAACTACGTACATCGTGTGTTGGTGTGTTGGAAGGCGAAAATGTACAAAGTATTCAATTACATGGAGTTGAGAGGAACTGGATAAAACTCCCTGCTGCTCCCAGACACTGCATTTCTCATACAGTCTGCACACACACACACACCATTGCATTGCAGTCAGTTGCATTGTGTGTGTGATGGTGGTGAAATGATTCCAAGGGAAATAATCCGCACAAAAGTAACTCCAAACCCCTTCTCTCTCTCTGTTCTCTCAAACCCTCCTGCCTTTTGTATTCTCAATGAGGAGAACTCACAGGGAGAAATTATAAATTATAATTTATTATTTGTCTGTTTGCCTAGTTGGAAGGAAATGCATGTCCGGACTGGAACACAAACTCTTGTAACTCAAATCTTAATTGTCACTGCTCGAATTAATGAATGAAAGGAGGAAAGGGTAAAAAAACATGGATTTCATTAACAGCAACACTCTCACTCTGTTTAACACTTGACGCGCGGGAAAAATTTGGATTTTTACAAAATTAACTAGCAGCTCATTAGCTGTCCTGTAATTTCTCTGTTCTTTTTAGAAAAAAAGAGGAACAACAAGAATAACTACTAGTAGAGAGAGACGCACGTAGAACCTGTCACTTGAACGAAGATTGTTAATAGGAGAGAGACTAGAGAGAGAGAGAGCTGGATTTATTTTTAAAGTTTTAACAATGCTCTCATTTAAAAGGTCAAGGGATTTCTGAGACAATTATGGGTGACCTTGTACAATTTAACACTTTTGAGTTCTCTACCTTCCAAGAAATTCCTGCTGTTGTTATTTGCAAAAAAAATTAGTACAATTGTGGTGGGGAGGAAAAAGCAGATGTGAATTTTTTTGCGGAAAAAATGTAAAGAAAAGGAGGAGTGTTGGAGGAGGATGTAAGAGGAGATGGAATACAAATGGGAAGTTGTTGTTGAAAACAATTGAGGTGATTGTCAAGAGTTTAAAGATTTGGTTTTGTTGGTGGTTGTAGTGGAGGAGGAAGAGGAGACAATGACATGAGAGACATGGAGGACAAGGAAAAGTGGTGCTTTCATCGTGGTATGGCCGTTGGAAAAAAAAGACACGAAAATAATGTGGAGAGGAGACTAAAAGTACACAGTTGAATGTTGGAGATTGGGTGATTTAAGACGGAGGAACCGTCCGTTGGACTGTGACTACAATTTAGACTCATTGTGTAAAAGGATGGCATAATTGTGTCGTAAGATTTGACTACATTACACAATACAAGTATGAATATTGCAGGGAGGAGGGAGAGTATTGTTAGGAAATGGCTGGGGACATGGGCTTGTTTGTAATTGTTGTTCGCCATGAGCCAAACGGAGAAACAGCAGAGGCACACACACACACATGTGAAGAGAGAGAAGGATTGAGGGTTTGTGGCCAAAGTTTCAACTCTTGTTTTGTTACTTCTATAAAGACCTCATGTTTTCCTTTTTTTCTCTCTTCTTCATATCTCTGACTTCTACACACTCACACACACACTCACTCTCTTTCTCAGACACACACATCAGATGAAAGTTTTTGTAGTGAGAGTGACTGGACTCGGCGTTCGTTCCCGTCTCAAGCATTCGTCTCTCTGTCTGTGGTTCTCCATTGTTCCAAAGCTGCAAGGGTTTTTGGCTCCCTTGAATTATTCTTTACGTCAGGTCAATCGGGGCGACTCTGCTCACAATTCCTCTTCCGTGTGGGAACAAAAGTGGGAACTTTTGAATATGATTTTGCAGTGGATTTGATACTAGGGAAGTTTTACTAATTCAAAACTCAGTTTTGAAAGTTTAAAGTCCGTAAGTCTTAATGTAAATATTCAGTAAAAAATATCTCGAATTTGAATTGGATTTACTTTCATTCAAAATTTGTTGAGCGTAGACAGTGATTGCCCCGAATGACGAGTATTTTTCCTCCGTGACTACACACCATAACGCTCTTTTGTCCTCTTTTCCCTTTCATTTTTATTCCAACTCCACGTAAGCACACACACTCTCAGTACTACACAAACTTGCATTTATACAGAGAAAATATTCTCGTGATTGTAGAGAGAGAGAGAGAGTTGCCGGAGACACAAGTTGGTTGTGGACGTTAATGTGTAAGGCCGTGGTTACATTCTAAGCTCATTCTCATCCTTGTTATGGCTTACCTAATTCTAACAAGATGCCTACATGGAGCATCATAAAAATAAACCAACTATTAAGAACCACCAACTCCTCTCCTCCTTCTCCAACGTCTGCCCATCCCCATGTCACACACACTCACACACACACCATACAAAGAGAGAGAGAGAGGGAAGAAAAAAAGAAATGAGGGAGACCGCAGGGTCTACTCTTAAATCTTAAAAAAATTGTCGGACTGGAAGGGCCCACTTGAGACTTGGCCCACAATTCTCTCCCTTAAATATTGACACTCTAAAATATTTCTACTCACACAATCAGTCAGTCAAAAATCATTCCAACTTCCGTTCCCTCCAACTCTTTCATCATTTCATTGTACGTTACATTGGATATTGCTGTGTGTGAACCTTCAGGCTTCTCTTTTTTAAACCCGGGATTTTCTGACCACAGGCAGTCGCCTCTCACCTCAATTCCCACAGACAATTCACCTTTTTCACACACACACACACACACGTGACAAGTCTCGTTAATTTTCAATTTTTCCAGTTCTCTTCCAATCCGAACTACATCTGATGGATGTGTGCCAATCGTGATTGAATATGTTGTGAAAATGGATCATAAAGGCTGACTACCTTCCATCACTAGTAAATCCTTTAATTCCTTGTGTAAACTGAAAAGAGGGACACACACACATGTAGACACACACAAAGGTATGGAGTGAATGGATTTTTCGTGGAAAAAAACATGTATTTTTTTGAGGACGTGAATGGAATTAGCGGGAACATGTAATTCAAATAAAAATGTAATTGCTCCCCAGGATTGTCCATGTTTCCTCACCTTGGATTTTCATTGAAAGAAAGGAGGAAGGGAATGGAGAAAAACGAGCGGCGGATTACACCATTCCACAAAGAGAGAGAGAGAGAGAGAGAAAGAGAATACATAAGATTAAACTGGTTCTGTTTTGTAAAGACTGTAGATAGACGTGGATAGAGACACTGGAATGGCAGTGAATGGAATAAAGATTTGCTCTGCATAAATAAATACAATATTAAACACAGGCACACACATTGTATGCACGTATGTAGACTGGATAGGATGGAGGTAGACGAGGAGGAGGGGTGCTGAATAAATAATAATGTCCCTGGCTTTCATGTCCCTTCCCAGTTGTCACTGCTCAGCCAACCTTCCCTCAACATTCTGTGTATATTGCATTGCACGGATGAAAGACGAAAAAGAGAGTGAACCACCTTTTTTTATTAATTTAGCCCTGGTACTGCACTGTGTGTGTGTGTGTGTCTGTGTTGGGGAGATCACCCTTTCACACTCGGAGGGGATGATGTATGACTATCCTTTTTCTTTTATTCTTCATTTATTCCACACATTCATTTCAATTCATATTACCCAGCTCATTCCGTGTCATCATAATCCTTTAAGTACCCCCACCCCACAATACTATATTATCCTTTTCTCTTTTTTAACAAACTTTGTCTCTCTTCTCTCTCAGTGTGTATGTGTGGGGACTTTATTGTAATTACAACGTCTCTAATTCCAATTCTGTGGCTGTCTCAGTGGTGGGTCAACTCAAGTCGGGAGAGACGTGGACAAAAGTTACCCCCATAAATCAGAGTGGCTGTGTGACTGGAGTAGCCCAGTAGTCCAAAGAGTACGGGTAATACACACACACACACACACCATTAAATGAATAATTTACTAGCTGAACATCCACTGAAATTCCACTTGATTTATTGACAATCCGGAAAAGTACGAGCAAAACTCGTCCTGGTCGAAAACGTAGAAATGGGCACAGCAACAAGTACACACACACACACATTATGTAGGGAGAAGGGAGTCTTTTTTATTTTTATTGTGGTTAACTTTTAATCACACACACACGAGTTACAACATAACACGTCGTAGTGACCCTCGACCTTGTCATGGTGCCCCCCATAATTTCCGGCAATAATAAAGATTACAGGATTCAGCCAAGTACCATAAGAGGCCAAAAGAGAGAGATGGATGCAGAAAAAATCCACAATTTTCCCTGGTCACAGTCGAGGTTTCAATAAAACCCGGGTTTTTTCAGAGTGCGTGAATAAATTTTGATTTCTCTCCCCCTTTCGCCCTCCGAATAAACATTTGTTTTTTCCCAGGCCTACAGCATGTATGGGTGAAAACAATTCGGATTTTTCACAGGAGGGTGAGAATAAAACCAAAGTATTTTTGAGAATGGAATTATTTTCCTCGGACGCACGTGTTTCGGCTCAAAAATCCTGCCAAACTCAGAGAAAGAGATTCGGTTTGGCGCCTAAGCCGCCTAATCCAAGAAGAGGGGAGAAGAAAGACAGAATTTTGCGTGTATCTTTGGGTTTGACAAGATGAGCCACACCCTCACTGTGCGAGTGAGTGTGTGTGTGTGCCGTGTGTTGTTCAAAATGTGCTCCTAAAAGAGAAGAGACAAGATCGGGGGAGAAGATGGTGGACTGGACAAGCTGTCTTATGGTCTGTAAAAACTCTTAACAGCTGACAACAAATCCTCCAAGCTCTGGAATCCTGACTCTAACTTAAAGAGAGAGAGTGTGTGTGTGTGCGTACATTGGAAAATATAAACAATATTATTGCTAATCTCCAAGCTGGATGGACCGGCTGGAGTTGATCAATTCAGCTCTCCAGAGGAAGAGCACTCCAGACCAGCATCCCATCATCGTCATCCATAGGGAGAAAAATGTGGGGAGATTTTAAAAGAAAGGGTTAAGGATCAAGTGGACCCTCATCCCTTGGCACACACACACAATATCAGACGAACTATGGCAGTATAGGATGACAGAGAACTGATCAGAAGATTAAAATTTCCATAAAAATGTTTATGCAACAAGACCACACAACACACACACACACATAGGCACACACACAAGTACTCCAGTAATCATTCAGTGATCCCTTTTATGGCATCCACAACTTGTATGTCCCAGTCTCCTCCTCAGTCATCTCCTCTAGAGAAGTTCTTAATGTTGAACATGAGAACATCACAAGGGATTCTCCATTTTCCGCCGAGAAATCCAGAAGAGAAAAAAAATTTAATCAAAATCCTTAATCTCACCTCAAACATTTTGTATGAGAGAAATAAAGGAAGAGAGAGAGAGAGAGTGATGCAAAGTGGGAGGGGAGAAAAGAGGAGATGAGAGGAGAATCAAAATTGAGACTCAATTTTGAACAGTCCCTATTGAATCATTCAATATAATTGAAGGGGAGGAGACTTTCCAGAATCCAGAGAAAATTAAAGTGTGACTAATTTAATGGATGCAACATGATGAGTAACAAGTGGTAAAATTAATTGAAATCATGTTTTCTTTTTTTTTAATTCAACAGGGAAATCTTCGTCCTGTAAAATGTGAATTGTGTATTTTTTGTGCTGAATATTTCATCCACAATTTTGGTCATTTTTTGGTGTTGCTCATTTACGAGTTCATCATTTTTGAAAGAAATATTTGGACAAAAATGGCTAACTGTAGACTGTGTGTGATTTGAATTAATTTCCTGATTACATTTTCCAGGAAGAGAAAAATTCAGAAAGAATTTGGAATAATCTTGAAATTCACTTATACAAAGCGTACATTTAAAAAAACAATTGTTCCTTGAATTTTCCCGTGTTTATGAATCCTGGAGTTTTTGTCTCCCAAAAGAGTGGAACTCTGGTTGCATTCATAATTTTTCAAGAGAGAGAAAGAGAGAGGAGAGAAGAAGAAGGAGGAAAACGCGGAGCAGCCCTTGTTCTAAAAATAAATGATGCTCCACCAAAATACATTTTGTCTCTCTCTCTCTCTCCTTCTCTCTTTACTATCGCCAAAAAAATAGTCGGGTATTTTCAAAAGGCACTGCACTCCACCTCCTCCTCATATAATCTCCTTGCTGTGTAGAAAATTTTCTCTAATTTTTCCCCCATTCCCTTCTCCTCCAGGCTCTGCTAGACTCCAGAAAAATAATTCTCTCTGCTTGAACTTTGGATGATGATGTGTCATGTTTCCTCTCTGGAGCTCCCAGCTGAGACCCCAAAAAACAAGGAAGGAGCAGAAAGACCATTAAAATCCAACATGCAATGTTGATCAACTTGTCCCCTTTCCCTCACACCCTCCCCCCTTCTTAAGCTGTAGGTCTTCATATTCAAGGAAACTGAATTATTAGACCCAAAAAACAATCCTGGGACTCCCAACATACACACACACACGCAGTGGGTAGAGATTGAAATTGAATTACGAGTCCCTCCACAGACCATCCACACACACGCATTTACACACATACAAGATGATGCAGGGCCTGCATAATGCCTAATAAGATTCCGTTTTTTTACAGTCCACTCTCATGCCACACACACACGTGTGTGTGTGCTTGTATGTGTGTCTATGGTTTTGTCCCCAATTTGGCCAACATCCACTCTGGCATTGCGTGACACGCGCCCAACTCTCTCCCTCTCTTTCTCTCCAGAGCCAACAACCAGAGCACAATTCGCACACACACGCACACACACACACACAATCCAGACGGAATTCCAGGCATAGAGACGCCGTATAATTTACACTAGAAAAAAACAAAATGCTGTGTGTGTGCCTGCTTCCCTCTTTTCCTCTTTCTCCAGGAAATACTTGGGTTTGAACAGCAAAAAACAAAAATTCCCTCCGTCTAGACAGTCCCTCCCTATTCCCTCTGTACAGTGTGTGTGTTGCTGCAGAAGGAAGGGGTGGAGTTGTGAGCTGGGAAGCAATTCGCGAAATTTCCGTTTCATTCCCCACTTGCGTCAAAACAAAAAGGGGAAATGCAAAATTCAATTGAACTGAAAGTGAAGGTCCGCTCCTCTCTCGGTTAGTTTCTCCTATACCGAGAGAGAGTCATATGACACACACACACGTACAGATCATGTATGTACATGCAAGGGAGGAATGAATGAATATATTTTATACACAGATATTTTGTTGACTTCTTGGCAGACCGCCATGCCCGAGATGTTCTAGAGAGGATGAAAAAAAATGTTTCTATTCTCCGAATAAACCGAGACATGATCCTCCTCTCTCCCTCCTGTGTGTGTGCCTCATGCCATGCCATGCATCCGCAGAAAAGAGAGGGACAGTTTTAATTAGTTCCTCGAATGAGAAGGAGGAGATTTAAAATTAAATTGTGGAAAAAAATTATAATTATAAATTGGAGGATATAAAATAACTCTGCGACTGTATGTAGAAAAGTTTACGTCTGTTCAGCATTAATCTTTTCACTCGACACTTTTCCTCCTCGCCTCTTCTGTGCTCTACATCCATTTTCTTCCCAACAAATCCATTTCCTTATTGTAATTGAAATTGAAAACCCGAGCCAAGTCGTTCAATCAATCATCCATTGTGTGTGTGTGTGTGTGTGACTTCTGGTTCTGTGTCTCTTAGGTGCAAAATTAGACCCTAAATTTGATGAACAATGTGTGTGTACAAGGGGGAAATTAAGGTTCTTTGTTCATAACTTCCCCTCGTTCTCCATTTAATTGCATCATTAAAGTCTTGGAAAAATTATCCGTAGGAATTTCCAGCCTGTTTTCGGAGAACTTAATTCTGAGCTGATTTTGAAGAGAAGGGGAAGGAGGAGGGTCTGCGCTGTACAGTTAATTGTAATTGTAAATAAATATTTTTGTGCCCCTTCATCTCCTCCACCTTCTTCATACATTTTTCTGGAGGGCTTCGAAGATCAAGTTGAATAGAGAAGCTGGTTTGTTGAGCCCGGATCAAGGGTCGTGCCCTTCAATACAGGAGAATAGGGAATTGAGAGAGAGATGCGGACTCATCTTTCAATTGAATAGACTCATTGTTAAGTGAAGAAAGATTGGTCTCCTGATTAGGGAATCTTCTTCCTCAGAGAGAGAGAGACGATCGTCTCGTCTTGTAAGTTGTAATGTGGATTCCCTTTTTGTGAAGCTGGGCCATTGCCATGGATTAAAAGGAGGGAGAAATGTTATAAATGCTCACGCTCCATTTGATGCTCTGATTTATCTCTCCGTCTCATCTCCAACATCCAAAAACTAGGAGGAAATTCAACTCCCAATAAATAGACCTACCCACCATTCCTACTCCCCTAGGACTCATCCACCCTCTCTCTCATGTGGGCCCTTAAGGTTACAATGGCATAAATGAAACACAACAACCCATCACATACACACACACAGAAAGAGAAGGGTTTATGCATGGGGGAATTTTGCTACGCTCCCTTGGTGGCCGTCATCCTCTTTTCTCTCTCTCTCTCTCTCTCCCTCCCTCCTTCCATTATTTTTCAATTATTTTCCATATTTAAGTGTCAGTCTCTGTGTTCATCCGATTTGATGTCATCTTTCATCTCCATCCTCTTTTTGAATCTGGGAGGGGGTGAAAATCTTGCCCGGGAATTTCATTCCCTAAAATTAATTCCTCCTATTCTTTGTCTCATTTCATTCTTCTCCCGGGCAAATTGTTAATAATATTAATCAGACTCGAAATTGAAGAGATGGAGGAGGAGGGGAAATATGTCGAGAATTAGAGAAACCACTCTTCAAAATGTATTAATTAATTCTAAATGATCCAAAATTACACCTTCTATCCTCATCCGCATCTTATAGAGAAATTCGTATCTCCCCCTACATTCCTTATTTGTCCAGTTGAAAGATATTTTTATTGAATACCAATTTAAAACTAAATAAGTGGAATTAAATCTCATTTGTGTTAGCTTGGCCATTATTTTAGTTGGGATGAATTAAATGGATGGAGTCATTTTAATTGAGTTCCAGCCACTCTTTTTCTTTCCTCTCGTGAGATTTTGGAGTGAGGAGGAATGGGATTGAGAGGCCTCCTCAATTATCCTCATCAATCAGCCATCTTTCATTGCACTACATTAGAGAGAGAGAGAGAGACGTTGCAATTGGATTTTTCCTCCTCATATTTTCTTCCTCTTGGAGCAAAAGAGAGAGAGAAGCCATGGAAGAAGATGGGCTATTTATACTTTGTCATTCCATTCTTATCTCCTCCCTACGCCACTCTCCATAGACTCCCACTGAACTCTGAGCCAAGAGTATGCGACATAATTGCATCTTCATCTTGCACTCTCAATTTTTTCATCTTCATTTTCATAAAGCCAAGAGAGAGAGAGGCACACACAAACACAGAAGCATCACATTCCCTAAAATTTTAATGACTCAGCGCGAGTCCTCCCCAACTCTCTGGAAATTTTCTCCTCTCTTTTTTCATCAATCCACATTTGCATCCTTCGACACAGAGTGGAGAGTCATGTCACACACACACAAGGTCTGTGTGTGTGTGTAGAGGAAGGGGGAAAGGGGAGGGTGACAACAAGTGCAAGTAGAGAGGATGACGCAGTCATTTCCGACTTTCGAGTGGAATCCCCAATTAAACTTTGTGTGGGGCTCCACACACACACACACACTCACTCACTCACTCATCCACACAATATTGTGTGTGTGTTTTGGGCACAATACGATGTGAGTTGAAAAGGGAGAGAGAACTGTTCGAGCATCTTCTTCCTGCCTTGTTTAATAAAAAAAACATTTGTATTTCCCGTTCAATCGGTTCAATTGAATTACGATTAAAAAATTTATTTATTTGCATGACAATAAAACTGCTTTTTAATAATGTAAAATGAAAATCATGTTTGCTTCATGGAAAATTTCATTCGACCGTTGCGTTCGACTCTTGACGCTTCTGCTTTGGAAAATCCATTAAAAATACGAAACCTTTTTTGTATTGACAAGTCAAAATTTAACATGGGATTATATTAAAATCAATCGTCAATATGATCTTTGGTTGATAATTCTTAGCAAAAAATGTTAGTTCAGTTCACGCGGCAGTTTTTCCAATTTTCTTACTCTCGATTAATTTCTTCTTGTATGCAACTATTGCAAAATTGAAATGAACAAGAATAACCTTTAAAAATGTGTGTTTGTTGTGACCCCTTTTTTGCATCATCATTCTATCGATTGCATCCGATCCACCTGCGTCACTTCCATCATTTTGCACACATCCAAAAGTGGAGATTTTTGCAAATATTTTGCAAATGCCACACACACTCTCTTCTCTCAACTTGTCCTCCTGCCCTTTTCTGATCAGATATATTGATTAGAGAAAGAGACGTGTGTGTGCCACTGCCATTTTGTTGTCATAAATTGTGTACACTAAAAAAATAACCATTAGGCATTTGAATGTCAGCCTTCTCTACTTCCGCTAATACTAGTAAATATTTGCCAATATCCTTACACACAAGAATTTTGCAAATGCCACACATCCGGTCGCGGTCTCTCTCTCTTCACAAACATTCCCCATTTTCCTGCCCTCAAAAAACTCAGATTCCTCCAACCTCACAAAGTGGCAAAGTGAATAAATAAAAGTCTTGTTATCATAATTAAAGAGTTTAACTAATAATAAAGTTATCCTATGCGTACAAAAACTTGGATGAAAGACACCTGCTCCTTTAATTTTCTCCACTCTTTCTCTTCTTGTGTTGTCCAGGTTTTTTTGTGAATGGATTGGCAATGCATTGTCCTGTGGTCTGTCCATTGTGGTTTTGTAATTGAAATACCCATTAAATTTTCTTCCCATCTCCACATCAGCATAACATGTAGTGAGTGTGTGTGTGTGTGTAGACCTATTCATAGTAGAATGAATGGGGGGTTTGGATGGACAAAAAAATGAAATTTTGTAAGCAATAAATTAGATGGTCGAATTGGATGAAGGGAAAGGAGAGAAGGAATCCAGATGGATGAAAAAAATTAAATTAATGCCGTCATCTACTCTTATGGGCTTAAGTGTTGATTGAAAGACTCTGTGGAGAAACTCGTAAAAAGGGGAACCATCCACACACACACACACACAATCACACACACTTTGCAGGTTGCTGGTAGGACTAGACGTTCCCTTGGTTGTCTTGTTGTCTGAGGAAGGAACATGAGTAATTCCTAATCGACGCTACCTGTCTTGTCCACTATCAATCCTCCTCTTCTTCTTCCTCTTTCCCTTCTGCTGCCCACAAAAAATAAATCGGAATGGACAGGAGGAGGATGCCGGCAAGTCAAAGCCCAAAACCTCGGAGAGAGAGAGGAAGATTAATAAAATGAAATAAATTGAACCCCTTAATCCTGACCAGGTGAGGTCAAGGTAAAATAGAGATGAAGAAACACACACACAATCACACACTGGCCATCTTATCCAAAGCCTTGATCCATATTCCGTGTTTCCCAAGGCCTTCTACAAGATTTTATTGAGAAAAACCTTTTTCAATTCAGTTTTTTCCCTTCTCTCTCTCTGTCCCCCTTGGATCCTTGGGAATCAATTTGAATTTATCAAGACCCAAATTGAAAATAAGATTAGGGTAAAAGCCTAGTAATCTGGACAACAATATTAAAAATCCAGTTTATCCTCATCTCCTCTTGCATATTTAATAAGACACAGAAGAAAAGATTTTTTAAAAATGTGGCAGATAAAGGCAGAATTCTTTGGGGATTGTCAATGTCAGGTGGACAGTCTTCACTTCTAACTGAGATTGACATTGAAGACACTCTCTCATCATCATTTAAAGACGCTGGGAAGCCCTCAGAGGCCCATTTCCCTTCTCCATTGTCTGCATAATGCGTACTGTACATCACACGATCCACACACACACACACAGATGGATGTATGTTGAAAAACCACACCTCTCTTAGCCAAAGAATTCCTTCTTGGCAAAAAAATGTTCATTGCATCTCTCTTGCACTGTTCAAGACGGAGGAGGAGGTCCGCCTTCTTCTCTATGTTAAAACGACTGAACACAAATTATGGACATGCCATCAAACCCTCTTTCTGATTTGGGTGATGATTGAAAACGGACTCATGGACACCACCACGAGCCACCGGTCACACTCTCACATATTTTATTCCTGGACACTCGGACATGTTGTTATTACAGGAAGAGAGAGAGTGAGAGAGGTGCAGAGAAAAGATTGATTGCCCCGTCATGTCCAGGGAATACAGGGAACGGGAAACAACCTTGGACAGCCCCCCAGGCTATACATGTGTGTGTAGTGTGTGTGTGTGTGGAGTCGAGGGGTTTTAAGGGACCATTCCCAAAATGATTTAAATGTGAAAATTACAAATTTGATGGATTAATTGCAGCCCATTAGAGCGCGAGCTTTGGGGAATCAAAATTTTCATCTCTCTTCCACTCTCTCTCTCTTTGTGTGTGTCCACTCAACTCATTAAAAGTGGAATGGTCGCAATAAAACGAGATGATGGACATGGAGTTGACCATACACACTCACACACACACACACACGCACAGTATAGTCGAATTAAAATGTACGGCAACTGCACTAATGGCTCTAATGGCTAATCTCAATTTACGTTCAGGGAGGAAGGAAACATAAATAAGAGAAGGGAGGAGGAGGGGAGGGGATAGTATAAAAATATTTCTATTTTTATGATGACACTTCTCCCTCCCCCGCAATTCATTCTCATCCCATACAAAAATACATACACACACTCTCCCCCTCTCTCACTCGTACAAGTACAGAATGAAATGCATGCGGGTGAGTCAATCCCGAACTCATTCTTGTCACTCAGGAGTTCAAGCTGAGCGAGGCGAGGCAAAGTGCCATGTTCAAAAATTCTCGCCTATTCCCTCCACACACACACTGTACACACACGTACAGTTAGATTGTACCATTACCACACCGTCCAAAAATTAATGGCGTTGAAATTAGAAATAAATTCAGAGACATAGTCAACTTGCACCGTGTGCAAGAGAGAGAGAGAGAGAGATGACGGTGTGTGTGTGTGGAGATTAAAATCGGAGAGCTGGAAAAAACTTAATAATAATAATAATCAAGGGGGATATCAAAAGTCGTTGGGTGTGAATGGGGGAATTGCATTTAACATGGTGTACGATGGAAAAGAGAGAAAGAGAATGGAGGGCATGGAGAAAGACAGGCGTGGCGGAAATAATGAGAGATTTCCTTCCCACCAAAAAATTAGAGCCACAAAAGTGGACGTCAAAAAAGAGAAGAGTCCATAGTGTCCAAATGGATGGAGACAGGAGAGGGCTAATTGTAAGGAGAAATATGATCCTATCATAAATTTCTATATTCAAAAAAATGATAACAATTATCATCCGCACTTTCCATTCGGGAGAGAAAGGGATGGAAAAAAAAGTTGGGAATTCTTCCCTTTGGACATTATTACAAAATCTTGGAGGAGATTTAGATGGAAAGGGAGAAGGACAGATGAGCCGGAGGTGTGGACGTGCATTTTAAAAAGTGACTGTCTCATAACTCTCTCTCTCTCTCTCTGGTTATCCATGTTGCATGAACAAGTGGACCCTTTGTGCGTGTGTCTTCCCTTCCATCTTATTTGATGTTGCAAAGTCAAAAGATCTTTCTCTTCTTGATGACAATGACAGTTGACGATGGACAAGGATGCTGACTTATCAAATTTACATAGTCTGGAGAAGAGAGAGGGAGAGGGAGAAGAAGAGGGTGGAATAATGATCATGTTTTATATGAAGAGATAGATTCGAATGGATTGATCATTAATCACCCCGGCATATTTTACCTGGGCACAAAAGAGAGAGTCTTTTTTTGCTTTCGCAAAATCCACGTGGGGGCTAGGGAAAAAAGATGTCAAGTAAATAAAAAGGTCAATGTCTTTGTTTGAAGATGAGGAGATGATTATTTGGAAAGATCAGAGATCATCTTCATCAGTTCGGCTTATTCACCCACATCCTTCTCCTTCCATTATTGCTTGTATTATAAAACTGTGATCTGTTTACATTCCCCATAATTTATTATTTGTTTTCTTCTGCACACACACACAAACAGAGAGAGAGAGAGAGAGAGAGAAGAGCCTGGAAACCTCCCATCCGTTCTTAAAAATTCTCTCTCTCTCTTTCATGCCAATTGTGCAATGTAAAGTTGGAGGAGGATCATTTTGTGTGGTTATTAATGAGCAAAGCCCAGATTGAGATGCAACGGCCTAAAGGGACTCTAAGAGGAGAGAAGAAGAGGATAAAAAGAGGAGAATACAGTCTGTCATGCCATCGCCTAATTTGTCCGTATCTTGAAGACCAACAAAACGAAAGGAAAAGGAGAGCCGCAGTCCGACTGCCCTATGCAAGTATTTCATGTCTGACAACAATTTGGAAATTTTTAATATGTACATTATAAACTTTTTAAACTCATAATTATTCCCCCCCCCCCCTTCCCACATTTTTATCTCTCTCCCTTCAAGTTTCACATGACAGCCCACTGTCTGTTTATAGAAACGGACGATTCTCTCTCTTCCTTTTTTTGATTACAATTAAAATGTACAGAGGAACTTCCATATATAAACAACTTGGAGCAGTCTTCCTTTTTTTAAACCATGGGAGAGTATAATTAAGGATTTTAAACCTGATTGGGCTAAAGAGAACCACGTGACAAGTTGTCCAAAAATTTAAATTGACTGTCTTGAAATAAAAATGTCCATTTTGTTTTTGAAAAAAGCCTTTTATGAATGGGTGATCGGATTGCCAGTGACAGATCGTGATCTCGACAGCCTACTATTTAACTAAGAGGCTCTCCTTTTATTTACACTGGGTCATCAGCGCGTGAGGGTCAATTTGGGAAGAAGGATGTCCCGGATCAAGGATTTTTTAATGAAAATGTGGAAAAAGACGGGGTCCGTCAAAATGTTTTATTCTCTCTCTCTCTCTGGGCAAGGGAAATGGGGAGTATCTGAATGATGATGAGGAAGACATGATGAATGAGTTGAGTGACGTTGGACTCGGAAGCTTTAGCCAGACTAAAGATTCCGCTTTTGGAAAATACTAGGATTTTTGGAGGAGATGAGAGAGAAGAGAGGAGGGGGAGGGTTGAAAGATGAGGAAAAAATAGGGAAAAGAGTAATGAAACGAGTTGAGAAGTAGAATAATGTCTTCCGAATTCAACGGAGCGTATGGAAACACGATAAATTTTACAAGGGCTAATAAAAACTCTGCTTCTCAATAGAGACAACCCCTCAAACCAGCAACAAATACACACACACGTACAAGCTCCCTGAGAGTATGTGTGTGTGTGTGCTGATGTTGATGTTGACGTGGGAATGCCATGGTTTGAGAATTTTATGTTCATCTCCAATTGATGAGTCTGATGTCTGACAGTCCCTTCAGTCACCCATCCTCCACTTTTCCACAACTTTGTAAGTCTCTCAATTTTCACTTTTTCCTCCCCCGCCTCGGCCCGTGGAAACCCGTAAAAGTCCATCCTAGACGAGTCAAACATTAAAGAGAGTGTGTTATGGCAGATATTAAAATGTCTCTCCCTGTCATCTCCCTCAAACGTCAACCGTTCTCTCCTCCTCCTCCGAAAATCCCTTACATTCCCCAAATCCCTTCCCCACCCTCCACGGCAATTACAATAAAATTGGTCCAGCCACACACACACCACACACACGCACACACATGTGGAGCTAGAGAGAGAGAGAGGGAGACAAAATTTCAGCAGCCATGGATATGCCGCAAAAACTTGAATTATGCACCCTTTAAATTACACACTTACAACCCCCCCACTAAAATTGTTCAGCACAACATGTTCCATGTGTGTGTGTGTCTCTCTCTACTCTCTCTATGTGTTTGTGTTTGTGAGCATGGCTTTAAAAATGTTTGGGAGTTGTTGACTGAATTGTTAATCCTCGTACATTTTCCCACTTTTTTGAGGACATTCACTCTGGATTCTTTTCACCCTCAACTTGTCAACACATCCAGACACACTCTCTCTTTCTCTCTCAGGCACACTCATAAGACGAAGGGAGGCAGGGTCCCCCCTGTGGGGCCAGAGAAGAGGGGGAGGGGTGGGCGTTCTCATATTTCGCCACTCTCCCTGAGTATCTCTCTCTCTCTCTCTCTCTTGTGTGTGTCGGATGAGGTTGTGATTTCCATGTTTTGTGTCCTCGTGTGTAGTGTAATGTGTGTGTGTGTGTGTTGTGTTGTTTGGGTACAAGACACTCCGAGTTTATGTGACAGTCGAGTTGTTCAACATTCTCCCTCGCCACTTACACTGTCAACAGAGCCACGTGGAATGCAATCAAATGCATCCTCTGTGTGTGTGTGTGTGTGTGTGTCGTTTCTGCTTCCATGGCCCAAGGGCTTGAATGATGAAGGTGCAGACTCAGACTGTGTGACCACAAGGACCATGACAACCGCAATTTTTCCCCCGCACATAAATCAACACAAATTTAAATGCAAAAGGCTCTTAAGAAAAGGGGAAGAATGAAGCACAAGTTAATTAGCCCAAGCTTCTGTCTTGGACAAATTCAATGCCCACGTGGACTTTCCCTTGTGCTTGCATGTGCGTGTGTGTACACTGTACAGTAGGTCGTGTAGTCCGATGAGGGTGCAGTAGAAGTATGCGAATTTGTGAATTTGCATTTTACAACTCCAGTAGCTGCACACTTGGTCCGTGAACATTTATAATGAATTAGAGAAACGAGTCGAACGGTTTAATTGTCCAATCATGGTCAAAGTTCCGTTCTAACGATAAAATAAAGAAACGATTGTGCTCGTAAATCTCATGTAAATGACCACTCTCTCATGATCAAGAAGAGAGAGAGTGTGTGTGTCCTTGGGATGGGGATCCTCAACTTTTTCTGGTCAAACTTTAGTTGATCAGTTTTCCCTCTCTCTCATAGAGAGAGAGAGAGAGAGAAAAGAGTGTGTTATTATGCTCACTTTCTTATAATCCCATCAAAACTTTCGTGTCCACTTCAGCCCTGCGTCTGTTTTGTGCGTGTGTGAGAGAATATGGGGTTGTGGCGTTGGAGGGGAAGAACCCCATCCAGTCCACTTCAAATTCATTAGCTACATTGTACAAACACATTCTCTCTTACTCTCTTTCTCTCATCCCCGAAATCTTATGCATTAGTGTAGGAATATTAGAGAATGGGGAGTTCGGGCTTTTTGGGACGGCGGTTTTTGTTTGAGGGAGGGAGGGCGAGAGAGTGAAAATAAGCGGGAGTTCCCCTTCTTCTCTTTTTCTATTGATATTGTACGTAATGGGAAAGAGGGGGAAGAAGATGCATCAAAAAATATTTTAGGGGAACTTCTTCTTCTCTCTATTTTCCTCCGCTTCGTTTTGACAAGGGGAGTTGAGGCTTCCCCCATTATGCTGATGAGAAATGAGAAGGAGGATGACTCTGAGTTGTTGGATAAAGAACGAAATTTTCAGATAAAATCCTTCTCCTACCAAAAGAGTGGAATGACAAGAGGAGAGAGAAGTGGATCGATACATATAAAAATCAGAATTATGTGTAAAAAGTGTGATAAGGAGAGGGGGTATAACGAGATAGAGAAAGAGTTTAATCGTTCCCGCTCCATCACTAAATATTATTTGAATTGTTGTGATTGGAATCAAGTTAAAAGGGTTTGATTTAAAAGATATTTCTGCAACTTATCATTACGCTATTTGTACCGTAAAGTCTCTAACAATTCCAAGTGCAAACTGCAACGTTTTTTTTCAAATATTAGCGCTCAGATTTGTTTTGAGGTTTTACGGTAAATAGCGTGAACGAACTGTCTCGTTCTGTACAATTTGAGTGTTGGAAGGAACACGATAACTGTATTTTTTGTACAATTGGTAAATTTGTAATTGTGCAAAAAAAGGTTTCATTGACACTATTTAATTGTTTCGTGATCTTTCTGCTAGGAAGGATTAGGAGTGAGTGTATTATGAGGAGCTTGACTCTTCCCTGTACAATCTCGAATGTCGAAAGGGAATTGAAGATGGATATTCCTTTGCGGATTGTCGTGAGGGATGAAGATGGAGGGAGGAAGGTGAGAGCACAGCAGGATTTTGTAGCATCAGCAGAAAATGACGAGAGAGTCCAATCTCAATACACACACACATTGTACACATTCTCTTCTCTTTGGAGGATGACTTTGTATGTTTATCCTATGACTTTTTTCATGCTTGTGTTGTGCTGGTGAGGTCATGTCACGTCCACCTAATAAAAAGCTCGTCTGGCCCATCCAAATTTGATTTACAAACGGTCGTGACCATTGGCTGGTCTATTCTGAAGGCAAAGAGGAGATGACGATGAGGAGGAGGAAGAAAAAAAGGAACTCAGCAGGAGAGCCTTGCTGGGAAAACTCAAGTGCCGACATGCCGATCAGTTGAATACCAACGGAATTAACTGTGCCTCCTCTCTATTCCCCATACATCTCGTATGGACACTCTAAAAGGTCATAAAAACGTACACACACACGCACACACAGGATGAACATTGTAATAAATCCTCTCTCTCTTCCCGGATCTCCAGTCTTTCTCAACCATCCTCCATTTCTGAGCAGCAAACATTCAGCAAAAAATCATATCCAAAATTTGCGAAAGTGATACTGCTGAGAAAATTCGAGGTAAAAATTCTTTTGCAAGCTCTAGCTAAAATTTTTGCAACATTCCGGAAACGGAGGAGTTGGCACATAAAAAAGTGTTACAGAGTAGAGAACCAATGCATTGTTGTCGTGGATATTCCTGGCGGTTCCGGGGTTTGACCTGGAATCTCCAACAAAAAAGGAGGAGGAGGAATCTGCTAATTTTTTGCAAAATAAACAAAAAATGTGGAACTAAAGGCTTGGACAAGGAAAAGGTTGTTCTCTATCTACACTTGGGTGTCGAATGGGTCACCCACCACACACACACACACACACAAAATGTCCGTGTTAAAAATCTGGGAAAAGAAGAATGGAACCATTATAAAAATTGGGGGGGGGGGGGGCGTATTGTTTTTTCACACACACACACAGACAAACACACGAGGAAATAATGTGTGAAAAAAGTAGAAAAAAATCTGTGAGAATCCTGAAAGGATCGTGAAAAGGGGGAATGAATGGGAGGACACACACGTTGTTGTGTACCAAGAAAATTAATAGCCTTATGGTTTTCCAGTTAATCTTGTTCTGATGCTCTATTCTCCGAGAAGAGAGAAAACTATTGTCAATTAAATCTCTCATCTCTTCTTGTCTCCTTCCCTTCCCACCTCCCTCCCTCCTGTCCCACTTTCACACACTCCACTTCCTCATCCCACCGAATGGCTAACAGATTTTGTGCGTGTGTGTGTAGTGTCATCATTTAAAATTATTATTTCAATTTGTACAGTCAACTCTCCTCTTCATATCCAGACTCTTCTTTTCATGTTGTGTGTGTGTTCGTTTGGAGATAGAGCAGCTGATGCTCATAAATTCTTCACACACAAACAGAGCCGGGGATGACGGCTATTCGTCAACGTCACACACACACATGAGAGAGAGAGCCAGTTGCCACCATACGGTCACCCACTAATATTAAATGTGTGTGTGTATATATAGATTTTTATTTTTATTACAACCATAGAATGGTCTAAATGAGATACCCGGGGTTTTCTTGCATTTTGGATTTTTCTTCGGTGGTTGTGCGGTGTGTGTGGAACTGTGGGAGCGTTCAGTGCCCGGGTAGGAGGAGGAGAGAGTCCAGTGTAAATAAAGTTGACACAGTTTCGCACTTCCTGTTCCCACTCTCTTCCTTTTGTCTTTCATCGTGTGGGCTCAATGGAGCGGAGCAATGGCTGATTAGAACGTCTCTTTCTCTATTCTTGTTCGTGAGGAGTCTGGATGTGTGCGTGTGTGTGAGAGAAAGACAGCGGAATTATCACAATCTAATCGTTCCTTTATAATGCTCCCATTTATCATCTCACATAAGAAGGGAGGAGGTGGGAGGGAGACCACATTGCCAAAACATTAGCCAAATCCCATTCTTTTTATGCTCCTCATATGCCGTGTGTGTGTGTGTAGTTCTGAGTGAGTGAATGAGTGAGGGCATAAAAGGAGGAAGGAAAAGAAAGAGGAAAAATTGCTATCCGTCCGTCCTGTTGTCCATATCAATAAATCCATTTCGAGAGAGAGAGTAAAGTATAATCTTTACTTTTATTTTTTAATGCCACGTGCCATACCCGGGCATGGCAAGGCGGGCAATGTGTACGTTTTTGTGAGAGAGTGGCAGCGGGTGTGTATGTGACATGACAAAAAGGTCAAAGACACCTTTTTCCAGAGGATGATATGGAGTAAAGAGATAAATGAGCAAAAAATGGACAGCCTTGCAAAATGTCAAATTAGTAAAATTGTACAAACCAAAACGTAGCAAAAAATCAGATTTTTTTGCTCCTTTTTTATTGCGTAATTTGTGCAGAAATTCATAAAAAAACTCTCAACTATGTGAGAAAAATTCATCAATCTTCTAAATATTTTAACAAATGTAGAATTTATTTTCTTAAATTTTTACCGTGGATTTAAGAATTACCTTCTAATTTTCTCAATCAGCTCAACTCCACAAGCTTGGAATGAACGTTAATTGTCTCTGACCTCGCAAATTACTAGTCTAATTGTCCACCAAGAATTAACGAAAAAAAACCCAAAATGACGCAACTCTCCAAGGCAAACGAACTTCCAACGTCTTTCAGTCGAACGTATTGCATCGTCAGGCTTTTAGGTATAAAAAAATGAAGTAGAAAAGCATGGAGGTTGACAACGTAATTTTTTCTTGTGTGTGCTCTCCTTCTCCCTTTGATTGGACTGTCAATATAAAGACGGGGAAAAAAGAATATGGCAATGGTTATGCCAGTGCGTGTGTGTGTGTATGTTTTAGTAGTCTTCTTTTTGTCTTACAATCCTTGGTAGAGTGGCGACGACAAGGACAGCTCATTTGCTCAAAATCCAAGACAAATTGTCCACCGTTAAAGAAAGAGAGGGAGTGTGTGTGTGTGTGTGTGGAGGGGGGATATGATAATGAACATAGAAGACATTGCCTCGAATAGTGGAGAAGTCTCTGTCTACAGTTTCTGATTTTTTATTCGAGTAAGACGAGACGGTCTTAGCTTAGCACGTATTACATCCCTCTCCATTTACTACCATGCTGTGTGTACGTGTGTGTGTGTGTGGATTTCCCCTCTTTCATAAAATCGATCGAAAATACTCCACTTGATTTTCCTCCATCCTACTCCTCTCTCTGTTTGTGTGTGTGTAATGTAAGTTTGAAGGGCTGAGTACAATGTAGTATTGTGGAGGGCAGAAAAAAGGGAAGAAAATCCAAAAGAGCAACTCTCCGAAAAGCTAAAGCTACCCTCTTCTCCTTCTCTCCCTTCGATGCCATGTAGTTACAGACTGTGACAGGGGAGGCTCCATCCCATGGACAAAGTAAATTGGGGAAGAAAAAGAGACTGACGGACGATTACATCAATTCACTCACAAACTTTTAACAACAGCCCGTCTCCTCTTCCTTCTCCTCCCCAATTTTTTGACTCTGACTCTACAACCCCTCCGTATCAGGGAGGAGGGCATGTTAAGGGAGAGACGAGGGATCCACTGGAGTGCCTAGCAGAAGCTTCAAGAGTCTTTACTATTTATAGAATTTCTGGAACATTTTACCCTTCTCCCCACAAAACACAAGTACAAACCACGACCCATATGCACCCATACTTTTATTTATCCCAGTCCAACATTTTTCAAAACATCTTTTCAATTGTTTTATTCTCCAGTCTTTCTTCCACAGCTGGGATTTCTGGAGAATTTTCAATTCTGAACAAAAATCTGTGCTAAAGAAATTTTGAGTAAATTATAGTAAGTAATTCAGTTTTTTTACAAATTGAACTCAATGAACTCCAAGGAATTTTAACAGCCATGCGAAAGTGTGAAGAATTAGTAGTTGTGCACAGTTCATCAGGAAAACTAATAAAATGTGAGGATGAAATTGAGATTTCCCAAAATCCATGCAGAAAAACTTGCCCTTCAGAATTTAATGAAAGTCCTACGGCCCAAAAAATGTCGGATTGGACACGCTAGTGGATAATGTGTGTAATAATCGGGATGATTGAAATGGAAGAAAATGATGCCCTCATCGATGGATGAGGAGGAGAGTACACGATGGGATGCGGGAGGAGGAAATGGTCGTCAATCCTCCTCCTCCTCCTCTTCTGCCTGGCCTTGATCATCAGCGGGTGAGAATGGGGCGAAAAATATAATCCGAATCAAATAAAGACCAACTACCAGCTCAAGCTACCCGCTCCTCCCTACATTTCTATTTCTATCACCCGCCCTCACTCTCCTCACAACAAAATAAAATACAATGGGTCATCCATGTCAAATGTGGAGGGAGGGGGGATACCCGGGGTGGAGATATGAGTCAGACTAGGCTTGTCCCTTCACTTTGTACATTTTCCTGGGTATTGTTATCCAATCAGCACATCTCTCTCTCTATCTCGGCTAATGATATTAATTTATACAGGGAATGTGTGCCCTTGCCATGTCTCCTCCATAAATTGTACAAATAATAAGTTTTTCAAATACAATTTAGAAAAAGTTGAGAAAAAGCTCATGAAAATTCGTTCACACTGCAAAGTGTAGAGAAAAAATTGTGCACAAAATTACAGAGTGAGTGAGGATGTGTGTGTGTAGGGCCGTGTAGCTCAAGATCATCATTGACCAGTTAATCGGATTCAATGGTCAATTCTGGCAGGGGAAATTGAGATAAAAGTTGAGAGAAAAAGTGGATTAAGCTAAAGCTGAGCTTTTTGGCTCTCTTTCTCATAAAATGGTTCGTGTGTGTGTGTGTGTGGATTGTAGACACACGCGAAAGTGAAGTTGGAATTGCCTGTAATAATCCTCAACGGACTACCATTAAGTGTGTGCATGTAGGCAATTTGTGATGTGATTATTGCTTCGTCTTCTCCTCCTCCTCTTTCTCTCCACATGACCAATGCTTATTGCATATCACAAACACACACACACGGAGAGAGAGCAGTCATCATTTCAGTTTTTGTCATAGGCCCTCATTTGATTCGGTTATTGGTCCATTGTTCCTTGAACAGCCCTTCTCCCTCCCTCCCTCACACACACCATCAAAAAATGTGAGGGTCTTTTACACAAATCCCCGAATGCATGAGGAGTCCCTGATGACTATGATAAAGAATAATGGGGAGAGAAAATTGAGTTAATTGTCCTTTTTGTGAACTATTGACACACACACTCACACACCAACCTAACGAAGCTGATTTCCAATTTTGTCATTTTGTGGTCCAATCATATTTCTCTCTCAATATGAGTCTACTAGTCCTGGTGTGTGTGTCTGTGTGTGAAGCGTCCATTTAAAATTGGACAACGTGTGCAGTCAACTTTTGGAGTCAAAAGGACAATGTGCAATTTAAATGACACTTGGCGACGAAGAGGGAGAGAGACGATGCGATACGATGGAGGGAGGGAGAAAGAAAATGTCATTTAAAGTTGTAGAATTCCAATTTGAATTGCAAAATTGTTGTTGTGTGACCTGAGCCCTTTCCGTCGTCATCGTCTTTTCCTTCCTCCATCCTCCTCACCCGTGTATTTGTGTGTGTGTCTGTGTGTGGTAGAGGAATTCAAATTGAATTTTTGTATTTACAGAGGAGATGACGATGCAAATACACACTCACACACACGCACTCATTTTGTGGAATGACAGAGGAGTCGATCTATTGAAATCTGATTGCGTAGCCATTGTGACAAGACAATGGGGAATATTTATTTAACCGAACCATAAACAGTCAAATGAGCCAGACACTACACACACACACACGTATGAAACTGTACACAAGAACGCAGCACACACAAAAAAATCTTTAATTGAAGAGAGAGGGAAGTCAAAAAAGGAAAAGTTAACTGAGTATGAAAGCTACGTATAAGATAATAACGGCAGAAACACACACAGACACACATACCCCTTCCTCCCTCACAATTCCTGTCTTACTTTTCAAAGTAGAGTGGAGACAGGAGCTGATTGTTTAAAAGTATCGAAGAGAGAGAGAGAGAGAAGAAAAGCAGCGTTTTTTTCAAATGACTCGGCAAAAGTCCAAGAAAATTGGCATGTGGTGTTGGGTAACATGGATGAGGTCAGAGGATGACTCCTCTCAGGTCATTTATCTAGAATTTCGGATCTTCTGACACACACACTCTCTTCCTAGGGATTCTTCAACATACAACATAAATGAGAAATGTTTCATGATGAGAGAGAATTTTCAAAATAATTAGTCCGATCATCCATATTTAATGAAGATGGTTAATTCTCCCGCTGTTCCCTGTTCCTCCACAACCAAAAATCTGAATGCACTCAACAGAAAACTGACAATGAAGAGAGACCATCTAGCTCTTTTTGAAATACAAGAGAGATATAATTAATGATATATTTTTCCAGACCATTGTCTCCCCTCCCTCTCTCCCTTAGAATCAAAGATTACATAATGGGAGATGGGAGACAATGGAGATTTTTAACCAAATAAATTTCATGTATTGTCTTCCCCCCTTCTCTCCATGTATGTAGAAAAGGAGGGAGTGGAGGGGGGATTCGTGCTGGAAGATGAAAGCTGGAAGCTGAAAAAGGATACTTTATTGACTACAAATGGACTCACAATGGGTAAAGGACCCCTTCCCTCCATGAACCCTCATCTTCCTTGTCTTTTGTAACTGTAAAAACTTGAAGATTATTCTGTCTTGTCCATTAGGGCAGGAGGAGAGGAAACTCTTTCGAGTAATTAAAAGAGGGGTGTACACACACACACCATGCACACAGTACAGTGGTGTCTGATGGTAATAGTAGGTGTGGTAATTATTCGGGTGGAAAATAAATAGAGCAGCACCTCTCTTTCTCTTTAGAGATGACTAGTAGGGAAGCCCCTTTCAAAAATTCACACACACACGCACACTACAGAGGAAGGAGGAATGTGTGGGAAATTATTCTTCACTAATTCCGTCCATAAATTTCTCTCCAGCTCTCTCTACACGTACGTGTGTGTGGATCCCGCATATCCAGGGAGTTTGAGTTGGATGATCTTTCAAAAATCTCATCTTTGGAATGGGAGAGCAGAAGATTCCTTGGATTTCCTTTCCCTGTCGAAGAATTCAATATAATGAGTAAGGATGCTGCTGCGGTCCTCTTCAGAAGGATCTAAAGATGATCTCGACTCCCTTTGCACCCTCCTCCAGTTTTGTGGGGTTCATGGATGAGAAAGAGCGGAGAGTGTAAAGGTCATCCCTGGTAAACTTTACCAATAATCGTAAAATGTAAAATGTTTTTTTTAACAGCAAGCCGTTTACACACACACACTCTCTCTCTCACTCCCAACCTACCTTACCTTTCAAAAAAATCATTCCTGACTCTTCAGACACACACTCTCTCTCTCTTTCTGGGATGGCCATTGTTACTTTGTGAACCTCAACCTCGGAATGCTTAAGCTGAGGGAGTACAAACAAGAATTTGAGTGAGTACACATCCACACACACACACAACTCTGGGGAAGATAAGGACCCGAACACCTCTAAAATAGAAAATCATGGAGATGTGGCGTTGTATCTGGAGAGAGAGAGAGAGAAGAGAGTGAGAGTGTGTGTGATATCAGAGGGAAAAGTATGGAGAGCCAACGGGCCTGTCTACATTAAAGTTGAAATCGTAAAATAATTTGAAATTTGGAATGGAGGATAAAAAACGAAGGGAATGAGATAAATAGACCAAGACAGTTGTCTGTGTGTGTGTGTGTGTGTGTGTGTGTGTGTGTGTGTAGACGAAGAAATTACATGGGATGGATACATACTTGTGTGGACGGGGGATGGGGAAGAAGGTGATTAGATAGGGAGTGTGTGTGTGTCAGTGTCTTGTAGCCGCCTTATCAGGGGCCCATGATTATACGTGTCTCCCTACGCTTTTTTGACAATGACACAACACAAGAACAACAACCAGACACACACACACGTAAGTAGAAACTGGAGAGAGAGAGGCTGCACACAAGAGACAGGGAGATGGACGAATTTTGATGGACAGCCGGGACACTCTGTGTACACACACGTGTGTGTGTGTGTTCCCTTAGCACCCCCATTTTTTGGTGACACCACCGTCCCTTTTTTATGTACCGTGTAGTCAGAAACTAATCCAACAGACACGACAGACGTTCTCATAAATAGGGACGAAGATCCCTTCGAAAAAAATATTTGACATCCAGCTTTTGACAGCTTGGATATAAATTTAATTACATTTCGTCATTTTAATTTCATATATTCTTCAACATTTTCATCAATTAATTTGGAAAAAACACGGTAGTCCAAGGAGAGGAGATTTTGTAAATTAAATTCAGCTTTCTCCGCTTCTCCCGATCCTTACACTGTATGTGTGAGCGTGTAGCGTGGACTGTGATTTTGTCCCGATGAGGGCGGGTGATAATGTCCCGGGAGGAGGGAGGGAGGGAGGTAGGGAGATGAAAAGAATCCCTGCCAGTAAAATCCGGTCCAATACTTTGTGATTGTGGATCGTGTTTTTCAATCATTTTCTACTTTGTACATTTTATGTCTCATGTAATTACTTGGTAACTCAGCCCCTCACTACCCCTCTCTCTTTCTCTCTTTCTTGCTGTGAGTGTGGAGTTTACAGCTACACAAAAGCCTAGTGTGTGTGTGTGTTCTCTCTGAATGGAGAATCGTTGGGGTTGGTAAATGATGACACTAAAAAGGAATGAGCAAAGAGAGAGAGAGTGTGTGTGTGTGTGAAGGGGATTTTGAGTAAATAATAAAAATATGGAGAGCTGGAAAAATCAACTCACCTTTACACACACACTACACACACACTCTCTCTCTCTTTCTCTCCCAGCTCACACAAACACAATACGCACACACAGGAGAGAACTTTGTAGATGGTAAATGGCAATTGCAGCATAGAAAAGGTTGTTGGGTGCTTCAAAACTCACGTACGCAGACACACACACACAGTCAGGCACAATGTATAATGTTTAAAATAACAACTTTATAAGAGCAACAACAAAGGCAATGCCATGCCGGGAATGACTGGGAAACCAGAGAGAGAGAGAGAAGAAAAGAGAGAAGATGATGGAAAATGTTATTCGAAACGACCATCTTTTCTACAACACACACACACACATTTTGGGGAGGGAGAGTGTGAGCGTGTTCCCCATTGAAATGGTGTGTGTGCACTTGTACATTTTGAATATGGGGAATGTAATGCATCTCTCTCCCTTCCCATATTTCTTATGCATTGATGCACTCGAAAGGAAAAGGTGAGGCTGAATAGATTTTGGAGAGTTCCAAAAGCTCCAAGGCAAAAACTACCCTGAAAATCCAATGCAGTCCAATGCAAGACTGCATATTGCATTGCATTGGATTGCATGGTGGAAGTGCATAAAGGAAGGAACTACGCTCCTCCACCGAACAATCAAATGAAACAAACATTTTATTAACACACTTTATACTCTTTGACCTTTCTAACTCCTCCTTCTTTCATTTCCCCCATCCCCCGATTTTACAAAAATCCCCCCCTTCTTTTTCCAACCTTCACAATTTTTAGTTCAAAATTTAGAAAAAAAATTGGGAGAGATAAAACCTTCGGATAGAATATTTTAAAGACGGATATGACTCCGATTTTTTTTTCTCTTCCCCTCTTCAAAAAATTGTTAATGAAAATTGATGGAGCAGTCAAGAGGAAGAGGAACTCTCTTTCTCTCTCTCTCTCTCTTTGTGCGTGTGTGTTGTGTAACATTAGGAAAAAAGATTATTTTTCACTGCTCCATCCAAAAAGAGTCTTGTACAAGCCTTTCCTTCCTACAAAACACACACACACTGGATTGCAGTGCTTGTATCAGAGTCTCTGGAAGTGGAACTGATGTTCAGGATGAGAAGGAAATCATGCGTGACCTCCTCCAGACTCTTCTAACCTTTCAAGGGGGGAAGAAGAAGAGGAGGAATAGAGAGTATAAAAAAAATTTGTTGAAAAAAAATATTTTCATTCATAAAAAATAAGTTTATCAAATTTCTCAATATTTTTGTTTACAAGAGAAAATACAAAACTGGTAAATCATATGGCTTTATTGTGAACATAAGCTAAAGTATGGCACACACAGAAAAGAGAGAGGGAGAGGAGGGGAGGAGGTGCGTGTGTGACTTTGAAAGAGGGAATTAAATGAGGACAAATTTTAAATTTGTACAACCTTTTCTTGCTTCTCCATCCTGAGTGATGCTCATGATAAAATGTGTATAGGAATCAATATGACAAAATGTGTTTTGGAAGAGAGAGACACACGCACATACTGAGAGAGAGAGAAGGTGGCTGGGACATTGGCTTCATTGATGAGATAGGATTTGAGGATGATGAATTCATGGGTTGGGATTGATCTGTGAGACGAGATACCCACCTGCCGGCATTTCATAATCAAAATCACACTCCATCCCTCACACTATCACTCCACTGAATCAGTCCATTGTGTCATTCACACACACACACACACACATTCCGAGTCACGTGAGCTAACCGACATTCAGCTGCACATCTGCTCCTCCTCCATCATTAATAAATTATTATATTTTTAGCTCGACTTTTCCCAATTCTCTATTTTCCACTGTAAACCTGACATCCGTAGTAAATATATATATACAATGTACAACAAAAGTGAGCAAGGACATAGAGTCAAATTTGCAAAAATTAAACTGTTTTTTGCACGAACTTCATACTTGTCATGTACAATAGAGAGTCAGAGTAGAGACATTGCAGAGCTACTGCAATGAGATAAATGAGTTTTTAGAAAAATGAGAGCGTTGCTCTTCCTCCCACGCCCCATGCTTGCAAAAATATATTAAATTATTTTGCACATTGTCTAATCATAGCCCACGCATCAGTAATCCTGTCCGTGTAAACTTGTACTCCTCCTTCACTCCTCTCTGTGCCGTGCGAGAGTGTGTGTGCGAAAGTGTGTGTGTGCGAATAATATAGACAATCGGAAAATATTGGCAGAGTCAAGTTTTTTGTGCACAGTCAAGCGGTCTGGTTGTTGGCTCAGGTTCCAAACGTTGCCAATACTCTAAAAGTGGAGGAGGGACGTGGAAGCTTACTCTACTCCTTCCTTTACTCAAATTAAAGTCTAGACAAGAAGCAGACGCCGTAAAAAATGGAATAATGAATGAACCGCCTCGTTAGCCTCAAATCGAATTTCATTGACTCCCTCCTTTATGATGATGAAGAGAGAGAGCCTTCCATTTGTGTGTGTGTGTGGAGGGGGCAAAAAGAACTAAATCGGTTTTTAACATTAAATTACACTAAACATGTGCACTGTTGATACATCACCCTTTGGGGGTTGTGTGTGTGTGTGTGTGTGTGTGAAACAACAATTTTGTTTGTACAACGGAAAAATATTGCAATTGCATAAACTATTATGTAAATTTCCTCCCCCTCCCTATTTTTATGACTGGAGGGGAGGGGCGGGAGAAGGGAATTTGATATGCACATTTTAATTGTCCCCCATCCACAAACAGTACACACACATACATACTAGATACGGATGTTATCCTATCCAAATGCTGAATGGAATGATATTAAATTCAATTAAAAAGCAAAACCTCTCAATTTCATTTAATTGCAAAAGATTAAAAGTTCATTTGATGAGTTCATTCAATAATGTACAATCCATGTCATTCCCTCTTCGTATCAACTGTCAATGTCAAAAGACATAAATACAGATGGAGGGAGGAGAGAGAGAGGTCAAAGTTGACAGTCATTTTTTTCATATATATATAGAATTTTCTCATGCTGGAAGAAACCCTGAGTTGTGTATATTTGACGTCTTCAATTTACAAGTCGTAAGCAAACAGAAGAAATAAAAGTTGCAATCGTAGCTGCGTATTAATTCTTACTCTGAGAATAGAGAAAGAGAGGATGGGATTAGAGGAGAGGATATAATTTGCAAAATTACCAACGGTCAATTAGCAGTGCAAGATAGGAATAATTATTTTGACTGGGGAGTTAGGAAGGCTTATTAAGCAACTTTTTTTTCTCAGTTGTGTGTGTCTTTGTTATTACACAGTTCCTTTTTCTCCTTAGTTAACATGATTCAAGAATAAAAGGGGCTGTCAGTCTGAATTTCTTATCCTCCTTCAGAGAGAGAGAGTGTGTGTGTGTGTGTGTGGATGTGTGTGAGCAAAAGATTAGCAAATGAGATAACGTCCACTTGACTTTAAAGATTAAATCAAAGATGAACTCCACACAGAGAAAGAAGGACGTGAATACAATTGTTCGCCTTGTCTATCCTCTTTTTTCCCTCATCCTTTTTATTACATTTTAATCCACTTTGTACAATCATCTTCATCACCTGCACTCATCTCTCTCACCTTACCATTATCAGATCATCCTTCAAAAGAACATTTAGCCGGAGATTGAAAGAGGACCAGCTGCTCTTTTCCCTCCTTGTCATCTGCCAAAATCTGAACCAGGTGAAAAGTGGAGATGGAGGAGGAGGATTTGCACAGTTTTTTGCATCTCATTTGACTCATCGTACTACTGCTATACTATAATGTCGTTATAATTTTAAACGAGATGTAATAAATTAAAATGACGCTGATTCTCAAAACTGATAACCATTTTTTCTGGAATAGTGAGTCAACACGCTACAATAGAGTTGAGAGACAAAAAAGCTTGATTTTCCTTAACAATCATAGAAAAAAATCATGGATCTGTTACAATGGAAAAAAAAGATGTGGTTCAGATCTGGTGTTTTTTAATAATAATAAAACAGCTGAATAGTACAATTCCATTATCATTGGAATCAGAGTTGTTGATTGTGATTAATTGCACGAGTTTCTTTTTTCTGTACAAAACTGGATAAGAATCTTTCAGCATGTTGGACTATGATGGATGATTCCAACAACAAATTTTTCCTGCAATCCTAATTTGTAGTTGCAAAACTTGAGTACAAATTTAAGCATGAAAAAATACAATTATAGGTTTAACTAAACAAATCTAAATTAAATCTTTCTGTTTCGTTACAATTCGAGTAGAAAAATAAAAGTTTTCGTTTCATCTAAAATAATTTAAACTTGGATTGCGAGGGATTGAAAGGGGGTTCAGATGGATGGGATGGTCAAAGGTCAAGAATAAAGATTTTCACACGGTATAAAAATTTTGAAGGATTTTTCCCCTCTAGAAAAATTTTTGGAGGGAAGGGAGAATAAAGAAGTGGGTATTTTTTAGAATGCTGTGTACTATTAGAGAGAGAGAGTGTGTGTGTGTGGATGGTCCTCCTCCTGTTGCTCTCTGAAGAATGTTTTATTTATTTACACTTGATATTCCTTCTCATGCCTCACACATCCACACACACACACTCACTCTCTTTCTCATGTGCTCCTCATATGGTGAGGGAGACTGAAGGAATGGAAATAGACACTTGGACAATGTAAACAGAAGCCGAGGAGACTGACAGAGGAGAACAGAGCAGAATATTTCATGTATGTACGACAATACATTTGGAATGGACAGAGTTTTAGAAAAGAGGGGCCCTACAGATCTTAAGGTGAGGCTCCTTTTCCCCTCCTCTCTCTCTCTCTCTCTATTCATCCCTTTTTTGACATGATCATCATCATTATTATGATAAAAATAAAGGGGCCCATTTGCTCTCAATTCCCGTTTCTATTTTTGTAATGGTCTCTCCGTACACACACATCATCCTTTGTGTGTGTGTGATGTGTGTGATGTAACAGGGGAATTTGAGTCCCTTCAGTCCCAAGCCTTCAAAGTCTCTCTTTTGTTTATTCAAAAAAAATTTGTTTGTCGTAATCCAGTTTTATTCTTCCAAGCCATCCCTCATACACAAATGTTGTCTTTTTCATGGAGATCCCATCACAAATTTCTTCACATTTTTTTAAAAAAATATTCAAAATTTTATTCAAATTTTCTATATTTAAAAGAATTGGTCTTGTGATGAACACACGATATGGATTTAGATTGCAAAATAATGAGACAGTCCGCCCTTTAATGATGAAATCAAATGAGGGGATGGGAGGCCTGGGGAGACTTTGATTAAAATAATTAACACAATCCATTCTACATTTTGTGTGTGTGTGCTAATGAAACTTTCTTTTGAATGTGTATTACCTTAAAAAATTAAAATTAATGTGTGGACAGACGAGCCCCTCCAAAAATGGGCCAAAGATGATTAACTTGTATTTATTGTATTTTTTTTTGAAAAAGGAAATTTGGCCATTACGACACACACACAAGTTCCTCATGCGTGCGTGTATTGTACAATATTCCTCGTGGATGAAGATGTGAAATTATGCAAATTCCCTTCAATTTTTCGAGGGATAGAGCTAAAAGCCACCAACGAAGAAGGGAGGGTGAGAGTAAAATTTGTGTTTGAAGGATTTAGTCATGTGATGAAAAATGTTTTTTTTTACACAAAAAAAGTTTTTTTGCATATAGCTCGTAATGGATGGCGATGACCATATGAGACTTTGTTAGGAGATTGAAATTGATGAGGTTATGATGATGAGCCTAAGATAAAATGCAATGGAAAGAAATACGAGGACAACCTTGACACTCCGTAAAAGGGGGCCATGATAGGGATAGGGAGAAAAAGTGCAGTTCGACATTAACCACAACAACTATAATGACTTTACTGCATTTTCCTCACAATTTATTTGACTCTCTTCTTCTTCTTCTTCAAGAGTAGAGAAGAGTCTCACTTTGCAGAATGCAATTCCACATTCACAGATCCCCCTCAGTCTTCTAATTCATGTTGTCACTTTTCCTATTATTGCACTGTACTGTACACACTCTGTATTTTTTCACTAAAAAAGGGCTATGACATCCACTTGGAAATCCCGGGATGAGATTTTGAGAGAAAATTGAATAATATTTACCTTGAGAGGAAGAAGCAGCAGGGACTCCAGCCGCCATCGAGACGAGGACACATCCAAAGAGGAAAATTGACAAAATCCACAATTTACGCATTTTGACACTTCCCAATTCCTTTTTCTATTTCGATGAAAGAAAAACTTTTTTTTCAATTTATTTCAAAAGAGAGAGGAAATAAATGGCACAATTTTAAAAGAATTCCACTGTTGAGACAAGAAGGGGATTTACTATACGTAAAATAACAAACGCTCCCAAAAAATTGTTTGCACTCCTCTAGAAGACACAAAAATTTAGATATTTTTTTAACAAATATATCCAATTTTTTCTCCTGAAATTATTCTTGACACACTCAAACGGTTGAGGTGAACAGAACTCGAATAGATTAAGAATTTTCCACAAAAAACGCTCTTCAATCCTCTGTCGATTTTTTAGCCGGTGATTTACGATATAAATCCCAGTATCCACTGCAAACTTTTTATTTTATATCCAGGGAATTTGGAGAAAGCCAGAGACGGAACCAGAAAAAACAATTTGCACTCACACACAGTTAACTTTCTTAAATTTACTCCTCTTTTTAAATAATTAGACTCCAAAAATAATCCAAGAAATGTGATTTTCAATCCGAGTGGTTATTTCCCTTTTTATTTTTCTTACTGGAGTGACACAATTTGCACAAATAGTGAAAAGGATTTTTTAACTTTGGTAATCTCAATTAAAATTGTATTCACTTTTTGGAACGGGATTTTTTTGGATGTGGAGGATGGAGGGAGAAAAAAACAGGATTGCTCCTTTTCTCAGAGAAAAAATCTCTCTCTCACACACACACACTCTCTTCCTCTTTCTCTCCGAGACACGGAATCACACAAGAGAGGTAGAAGAGTGAAACTGGGATGATTTTTCCACACAGAAAGGAAGAAGGGATTTAAAAATACGTAATTTTATTTTGGGATTTTGGCTGTGGGCAGAGAAGAAGAAGAAGAAGAAATATTCGGCTGAGTTGCAGTTTACAGCAGCAGCGAGACTCTCCTCTGAAGGCAGGCAAAGTTGTACTGAGAATAATCCAAACCCTCACACTGCACCAAAAACCTCCAAGCCTCCTCCTCCAACACACACACGCACGCACACACAGTGAGGGGAGTCCCTCTCTCTCTCTCTCGTTTTTTTCTTTCCTCTACGTTTCCGGATTCGAAGAGCTTTACAGTTGTGTGTGTGTCTGCTTTTTCTCTCTCTCTCTCTCTTTTACTTTCACATTAATTTTATTTTGGCCGGTTATTTCACAAAATCCCGGAAAACGGATTCTTCATTGACGGGAAATAGAACTTCTTGTGAGGGTGAGTCAAATATACTTGATGGGATGTGACTCAATAAGCTGAGAAAATTATTACACACTTCAAATATGTAATTCCAATTAATAATAGATTGTATTTAAATTGAAAATGTAGAATTATAAATTCTTCGACTTGGTATGAGAAATTTTCATGGGGAATTTGTTTTTGTTAAGAAAAATGATTTATATTTAGCCTTTCTCACTTTCACAGGTTGCAAAAAAATAGTGGCGAAATTCCCTCCTCCTTTCTGCAAAATGTTTGTTTTAGTCTGAAAGAAAGAAAAAATGTGAGGAGGGATTTCGACTAAATAAGTGAAAAGTAAAAGTTGACGGAAGTTGAGGAAGGTTGGTAAATGTTGACAGTGTATAATATACAAGCTGTGTATTCGAGAGTGTGTGTGTGTGTGTGTGTGTACAGTTGATGTGTGGAGTTGATGGAGGTGTTGTACCATGTACACTGGCGGTGTACTTATTCTATTGATTTATTTTCCGCAACTTATTCATGCTATTTACCTAACGATGTATGCACGACATGGTGTAGGTAGAATCTAGACAAAACCTGAAGATTACATTTAATTACGTAGAATCGATATTTTTCCCTCTTTTCCCCGAACTGTCAAAAAACTCACCACATATGGGTTTTGAGTACTTTACACGACATCCTGAACGAAATTGTGATTCCTGGAAAAACCAGAAGGACTTTGACATGTCAATTAGCAATGAAACGTTTTTTGCGGGGAGGGTTAGTCATCCAGATGATGGATTGAAAGAGAAAGCAAGAAAAATTGGAAAAGTTATACAGAGGATGACTAAGGCTCAGTCAGCAGTATCTAGCGTGAGATCATCAAAACCTGTGAGACCACGAATGAAACGTCCAATGCACGTTAAAATAACCTTTCAGCACAACACTATGAGGATCAACTCAGAGATGTTCTCGAGAACATTGCCAGATTTCCGGAAACGGAAATCTGTGGAAATTTCCGACCCCCCAGGAAATCTGAACATTAATTTTTTTTCCTAGGAAGAAGTATTTTTATATTTTCAAGAAAAGGGGTGGTTTACGAGCACAAGTGTAAGTGTCCATGTACAGGGTCTGTAAGCTTCTCCCCATATTGGTTTTTATGGCAATTTCTGGTCTATGGCAAAGTGACGTTCAAAGCGCTGTTGCTACATGGGACCCTTGAAGGGAGCTAAAGTC